>CAUYRH010049139.1:0-17564 GCA_963574655.1 Perodicticus potto | reverse complement strand
TTCATATGAAAGCTATAGATTAGCTTCATAGTAGGGCTGAGTACATTGGATACTTTTTCTTCCATTCTTGAGATACCTTGCTAAGAAGAATATGTTCCAGCTCCATCCATGTAAACACAAAAGAGGTAAAGTCTCCATCTTTCTTTAAGGCTGCATAATATTCCACGGTATACATGTACCACAATTTATTAATCCATTCAAGGGGCAAGGGAGGGGAGGGGAAGGGGGAGGATGGGTGGAGGGAGGGTGATTAGTGGGATCACACTTACGGTGCATCTTACAAGGGTACAAGTGAAAATTACTAAAGGTAGAATATAAATGTCTTCATATAGTGATTTAAAGGCCATGTAGGCTATGTAAATAATTCAATGAAAATATTTCTGATTGTATATAAAGTCAGCACATTGTGCCCTATGATTGCACCAATGTGCACAATTATGATTTAATAAAAATTAAAAAAAAATCTATGAAGCTAGGACAGAGGCCTTGAGGCCTTGGCGAGGACTGTGACTCTTAACTACTTTTTAAATTCTCTTTCTGGGGCTTTGGGAATTAGTAAGACAAGAGCTTTGATGGTTTTCTTACTATTTAGAAAGAATAATTTAGGGCTGTCATGGGGATGGTCTTTTAAATCAAGAAAAAGGATGGCTTAAGGAGTCTAGTATCAAATAAGCCTATCATAATAAAATCAAAGCAAATTAAAAAAATAATATCAAACTATCATAAACTCATATTTACTTTGTTATTTAATTTAATTCATTGCTTAATTACTGTTTTTCTATGAATGATTATACTGTGGTTAATATGTTAGCATAGCAGTATTCCCAGATAGTTTTTTGTTTGTTGGGAGGTTGAGTTTTGGGGGGGCAGAGTTAATACTTTGCATAAAATATCTTATTTTATAACAGTGAAATTGCTTTCTCTGTTGTCTTGTGATTTTTTTTGAGGTGGAATTTAAGTTTTTGTGTGAGTAGTACTATTATATCTATCTTGAGTGTCTTGCTTGTACTGTATCACATCATACCTTTAATTCTTAATAAACTGTTCGCTTGTTAAAAAAAAATAGTATCAGTGAACATGCCATGAGTGTTTTTCTTATAATACCTGAATGCAATCAGTGTCTGGGTCTGTTTCCTAAGATTTTGTGTTCGTTAATGATGAATCTCCAGACTATGGTCAAGATTAGAGCACTGAATCAAGAGATTGTTGTATCATGATTTTTTTATGTTTTACAGTTCACCAATTGATTTTGGTTTTATTTGCAAGAAGATTTTATATAGTGGACTGTGGAAACAGGACTCGCTTCAAATCCTGGGCCCTTAATTATTTGAGCTTCACTAAGGTTTGGCTTTAGTTCTCTGTATTGTAAATATCAATGAAAATATTTACTTCATAGTGTTGCTAAGAGATTTCAATCCATACAGTCTATAAAATATACCTAGCACTCAAGAAAGTGTTCTTTCCTTCTCTCTCTCATTATCTTTTTTTTTTTTTTTTTTTTGTAGAGACAGAGTCTGACTTTATTGCCCTCGGTACAGTGCTGTGGTGTCACAACTCACAAGCAACCTCCAACTCCCGGGCTTAGGTGATTCTCTTGCCTTAGCCTCCCAAGTATCTGGGACTACAGGCGCCCACCACAATGCCACGCTATTTTTTTGTTGCAGTTTTGGCTGGGGCCGGGTTTGAACCCACCACCCTCGGTATATGTGGCCGGCGCCCTACCCACTGAGCCACAGGTGCTGCCCCTCTTTCTCATTATCTTATGTCCTTAATAAACACTCACTATTTAAAATTACTTTCTAAAGAATTGCAGGACTCTGTCCTTCAGTTATTTATAACATTCTTTCTAATGCAGATGAATCATTCATAATCTGATGATACAGAAGTCATTTGTGGCACAGTGAATTGTTTTGAATAGAGGCAAATGGTAAATTAAATTTTAAGAACACCACAAATGATAGCATTAGAATCTGCGGAGAGGTTTTGTAAAAAGTAGATTCCAACAAGGGTATGCATATATATTTTAGGGCCATTGGTTATTTCTTGGTGAGAAAGACGTTAAGATACTGTACTTATTTCTTGAAGGGGAAACCTCCTGGTTTGAAGAGTCAAGTTCTACTTAAGTGTTCTGGGCCTTTGGGTCTTTCTTTAGTCAAAGCTGCTTCAACACTGCCTCCTGGTGGTGGGGAAAAGAGATATTTTAAATAAACAAAAGGTGTGGGAGGATTAGTTTAAATGGAAATAACGGGATTTCCAAAGGAGGACAAATTTCTGAGAACCAAAATGGAAACATTATAAAATAAGATTAATGAATATTTTCTACTCTGGGAAAAAATCCTGTTACCACATCAGTGGGTTGGATTACGAGAACTTTTTATTAAAGGTAAGCAATGGTTATTCCTTTGTTAGATGATAGACTGAGTGTAAAACAGTCACAGATTATTGGTTGAATGAGAAAGATGGGAGATTATTTCATTTTAAGTGTTTTTGGGAGGAACACTTTTTCTCCCCGTAATCATTGTAGTAAACTGGTGAACACCCAGGGAATTCAATGAATGATTAATAACATAGAGTTGGAAAAGACATTAGTATCCTTTAAGAAGAAATCTCTTATTGTATTACATGTTTAGTCCCAAATCACACAGGCAAATAGTGTCAGATTTTAGGCCTGGGAGGAGTTCGTATTCACTGTCAAGTGCCAAATGTTGTGTTAGATATTCAGGTTGCAGTGATGAACAATTACACATGATCCTTACCCTAACAGAGCCATTGACCACTGAGAACAATGTCCATTTTCTTCCCTGAGAGAAGGCCACTGCAAAAGGAATGATCTACAAATCGACACTTGATTGTTTGGAGATACCATAAGATTGGACAGTGAAATTTCTGGGACTTTAGATTCCCTAAAACGTAAGCAGGATTCTGCCACTGCTTAATTTACAATTGTCGAGAGCAATGATATCAAGCCTTTGTAAAAGATAAGAAAGAAAGAGAGATGCCTTTAACATTCAAGTAATAAATAGATCCCATTTTTCACATTACTGATGTATAGCTATAGAAATTTGGGCGTGTCAGGAATCTCTGGTCCCTGCAGAGGAAAGCCTGTACTTATTCATGTTAGCCAACATGAAAAACATTTACCTGTCACTGTTGAAGATCATTATCCCGTGCAACACCGTAATCGTCTGAGTATGAAATTCATGAATTAGCTCACAACATATTTCATCACAATGATTAATGTGGTTAAATAATAGCAAATGGACTCTATCTTTTTCTAATAGCATAATGAATTCCCAATGCATTTTGATATAGAGGTTTCAATTGTCTCAAAAATTATTGCTGATAGTTTTTCCTTTCATGTTTGCCTAAGTAAAAACACCAGCCCCAGCCAGAAACTGCAAAAACAAACAAACAAACAAAAAAACAACAACAAAAACAAACCCACTTTATTTCTGCCTAGTTGTCCCTCCCTCCCACACCACTTCACAAAAGTGAAACAATATGTCCCAAAGGAAGAGCTCCCATAACTTGTTATTTCTTATCCAATTTTTCTGGATAGTTAAGGGGCAAATAACTACCAAGCATTTATTTTCCTGGCAATTTAAGGATTTGTGGCTTTTATAAACATATTATAGGGATATAAATCACTTAGAGCTTTATTTTCCATTATAAAAAATATTCTTGCCAAGTTATTTGCAACAAATATATCTTTGCTTTCACATGTTTAAAGACACATCCTGTCAGTCCAAGTTTAAATGGTATGTGTGTCTCAACGGAATATTTATTTATTTGCATAAATCATTCTTTTATTCCCCAGTCCTAATCCAATGCTAAAAGACATTTAAGGGGCGGACACATGGTCCTTACAAAGATGTTTTAAGAAGCAAATGAGATAACTCAAATAAAGTGCTTAGCACAATACCAGGCACTGATGTGCTCAACAATTGGTGGCAATTTCTTTTATTATTTGACAAGATATCTGCAGAAGTACAAATAGGCAGGTGATTATCAGGGCATACACTGTAGACATCACAGACCGAGTTATAGAAAAATTTGTACCCAAGGTAGAAAATTGCACTCATAGTGAGTGGATGGGATATGCAGAAACTACAAAATTACAGGGAAATTTTGATACTAGATGAAGATCTCAGCCATTTGCGAGACGGGGAAAAAATTAGGCCTTTGGGGGGCACGATTGATGCATTAAGTAAGAAAAATACAGCTCTGGGTATTGGGATATCAAATCAAAGCCAACCATTTGGAAGCTCCTTGCATTTTACATTTTTTCCGAGGCCATAGGCGCCAACACACCTCCCATGCTTTCCGCAGGACTACACACTTCCCTATTTCGCAGGGATCCACAGCAGAGATGGTGGAGGAGAAGCAGGAAGATCGGTTGGTTCAGTTCTCTAATGCAGAGTCAAAATTGGTTTGGAAGGAGACAACTTGTTATAGAATCCTCCAACTAAAATATTATCTGTGCATCTAGGGAAATAGGCCAATGAATACACCACACACACACAAATCCCCAAACAACATCTAGAAGTTCCTGTGTCCTAAACACAAGACAAAATAATGATTTGAAGTACGCATTTTTTGTTTGATTGCCCACTCAACCTGGATAATATACTTAACTTCTCTGGGTTCTAACTTTTCCTTTGCACAAACAGTGTTTATTCCCATACAAATGCAGAGCTAGCCTGGGAATTGAGAACATGTATGTACAAACATGCTGTATGTAGACCGCAAATCCTGTAAAATGCTTATCATTGTTTCTACGCATTTTTTTCTTTCCTGCTGTCTTTCTCCTTCCTTCTCCCTCTTTTTCTGACCACAGGACACACATTCTTGTACTTTCAGTAGAGGGCACGTTAGAGTAATGCTCTCTCCTCTCCTGTAAGTCTTGGCAACAGAAATATGAGAATTTCCCACTGGCTTGAAACAAGAATCTACGTTACCCTGAACAGAACTCTGAATATCTCTGAGGCCACTCAGGCCTGGCTGCAGTTCTCACAGGGGCATAGAATATTCTTTCGACCAGTGCAAATGGGAGGCAGCTGCATGGGACGATGGCTAGAGGCCCTGGCTGCCTGGCTGAGTGGCAGCAACTCAGGAGCCAGACAGCTCAGTACCTAAACCCACTGGCTCTTGAACTGTCATGCCTTGCTCTTAGCACAATGAAGTCAACACCAGCCACAAAATACCTCCCAGAGAGAAGGGGGGAATCCCAGAGGAGCCCTCCTTTTTATGGGAAGCTCTCTTCTGCCCATGGATCCCATTCAATTTCATGGCCTCTTCTAATTTTGTAACTTATTTGTAGATTTATTGTTAGTGTTCTTTCTATTTAGAACATCAACTGTTTTCCTCTATGTAAATGGTGTGGGGGACCTCTTCTGCCATCCTGAACCTGTACAAATAAGAACAGGGAGGCTATTTTATTCAGGGGGAGGGAGGGACCCCTCTGAACTATGTAATGATTTCTTATGGGGAGGTAAAAACGCTTTGGTGATTTTTATCTGTAAAATCCATCCAAAGATGCAGAAACAAGGGGCGTTGCAGAATAATCTGAGATTATTCTCTGATGAGTAAGAGAATGATGACATCACAGAGGAGAGATTTGCATCAGTTTCACTGCTGTTTCTTTGAAGTCAGAGCCTGTTGCCTAATTTCACTCTTAGGTGGAGTTAAACAGTTTAAGACTTACGTCTG
This sequence comes from Perodicticus potto, assembly GCA_963574655.1. Lineage (NCBI taxonomy): Eukaryota > Metazoa > Chordata > Mammalia > Primates > Lorisidae > Perodicticus > Perodicticus potto. Next base: position 11,855 of record CAUYRH010049139.1, on the reverse strand, counting down.
TCTGGATGCCGATGGTTTGGCAAAAGATTGAATACAAGGTATAACCATCAAAATAAATTTATGGAGGGGTCGTTAATTATAATTGTTGTTTTAATAGTTGCTTTGGGATTCATCTTTTCCCCCACTCTAATAGCGATTTTTATGATACTGAGCCGAAAACCTTTCGCTTTTCTCTGAAATATAGCATAGTTTTCTTTCTTTCACAGATGATTCTCACAGAATCCAAGTGCTTTGCCTGTACAGAGGAATTACTGTGTCAGTGCCATAACTTTCTAGATTGCTCACGTCTTCATCACCCTGACCTCCTGCATTTTTGTCCTTTTGTTTCTGGCAGAAGTTTCTTAGCATCCAAACCCAAGTCAAAAATGGGCTTTTTTATCTTTCTCGTTCCCTTCCTCCCCCAAGGGATGGTACAGCATTTGGAAACATATTCTTCTCCAGGAAGATCCTTTCTCTACATTTGGAAAAATGTTTTATTTTTCCTCCACCCAGAATAGATAGTGCTGAAGACCCCAAAGCAAACAGAATAGGTTTCCGTACTTTCCTTGCCCAAACTCTTTATTTTTCAAGTGAGAAAATGAGGCCACAAAAAGTGAGATTTTTGGACAGTTATTACTGTGAACTAGAACAAAATCCCAGTGTGTTATAATTTCTGCTTGATTAATTTGCTAACATTCTTCTCCAATCTCAATATAGTATTATCAATAGGTAAGCCAAAGATATTCTCTATATATCTAACTACTTAACTCCCTACCTTTCTATCTATTTATCAATATTTAATAAGAAATTGGCTCATGTTATTATGGAGGCTAAGAAGTCCCCAAATTTGCAGTTGGCAAGCTGCAGACTAGGGGTGGGAGCAAAGGGTGTAAGTTTGAGTTCAAGTCTGAACACACAAGAAGACTGATGTCCTGGTTCAAAGACAGTCAGGCAGAAAAAGAATTATATCTTGCTTAGCTTTTTATTTTATTCAGGCCTTCAAATGATTAGATGTTAGCTACCCACCTTGGGAAGGGCAATTTGCTTTATTCAGTCTACAGATTAAAATGTTAATCTCATAAGAAAAAATGCACTCATAGACACATGAAGGGTGATGTTTAATCACATATCTGGGCCTTTTATGGTCCAGCCAAGTTGACATATACAATGAGCCATCACAGAGTTTCACATCTGAAATATCATTAATGTGCTTGGCTAAACAATGAGTTTACATTTCAGCCTTCAGGGAGAAGGGATCCAGGCTATGACATTACTTTTCTCTTTATTTCTGTAACTTCTGTCTTTGTGGGTAAAAAAGAGGGGTATCAGGATTTGTTCCCCTACTGCAGAATTATGCTAAAATCTTTAGTGGTGGCAAAGTAAGTTTTCCTTTAAATAAAAATATTATTTTGCTTATCTCTCAGTTACAAATGTAAGTGAGTTCGGTTGGGTCACATCTTTTAATTTGGGGGGCCGTAAGAGAAAACTGTCACTCAGGTATATTTTTTGACATTGAGACCCAGGACTACGATTTTTCATCAGTAACAGCTTAATTATAAATATTGATGTCAATTTTTTTTTTCTGAAAGAGCTCAATATTCTTTCATGTCCATGGCGAAATGGACAATTGATATTTTATTCTATTACTTTATAGTCATCATATAATTCATAGTTCATTACATCACTCAATTCCAGTAGAAAATATCCAACCAAAAGCTCCTCTGCATTCCCATGTCTGCCCCTAGCAACAGAAGCCATGTATGACAAAAGCCTAAAAACCTACCCATTTTTCGTTTGGTCTCATATAAAAAAATACCAGCATCTTGAACTAGCTAAGCAAACCCAGCTGAAATTGAGGAAGCTTTCTTCTTTTTCAATCTGCACTGAGGTTGCCTTAGGTCAGGATCCCATCACATCTCACCAATTTGTTATCATGACCTCCTCCTAGTTACTATGTCTATGTATTTCCTTTCTCCTACCTGTCCCAAATAATTCTGCTTTCCCTCCTAAAATCCAACTATGATCAAGTATAAATAAATTACCTAGAACCCCAAGGTTGGAAGGCTCATTGGAGGTACTGTGCTTGCAAACACCTGCCCAGAGTGCCTCTGCATGGCTGTGGAATTGAGACTGGGATCCTTCTCCAAAGACCACAGTAGTCAGCTCAGGAGTTTGGACCAACAGCTGACCTTTTCTGTTTGTGTGGCTCTATCCAACCATTTTTCCACTTAAACTTCATAGAATATTGAGGCTCATTTGCAGTTGTGGGATGATGAGTTTCGATCTCTGGCTGGGTACGAAAACCTCCTTAATCCCATCTTCTGCACTGTATGCAACCTGGTAATTTGGGGGGAATTTCAAATAAGCCTCAAGGGGGAGATTTTTGGACTCCTTCCAGCCAAAAAGACACCTGTGTTTTTATGCTATTACATAAACAATGAAAAGAACTGGGACTACATTTGTGTTCTGAGTTTGTGAAGCCGCTCTTTCTGAACAAATAAATGAATAAATGAGACCAACTTGGTAATAAGGCATAAATCCCAAGCCATTGTCTGTTAATGCCACTGCTTCCCAAGTGTTATATAACAGCACTCTGAATCATGCCTTTGCTCAAGGAAAGATAGTTAACACAGATTAAACAGAACCTTTATAGATGAGCTAAAACAATCAGCACATGCCATGAGATTAAAAACATTGGCAGGTAAAAAGAAAATTGGATTGGGCTCAGGTCACCTGCCCTCTAGACTTTGTAGGCAGCTTTGCCATGTGGCAGTTCTGAGCAAGTTCCTTCACTCTCAGATTCTCTACTCTCTTCTCTGAAAACTGCTGAGGGCAGACTAAATAATCTTTCCCTTTTGAGGCTTAAGAATCTTTCTTCCCTGCAATAGGATGTTTTGTCAAAACTTTCTTCCATTTTGGCTCCATGTGTATCTTTTTATAGGCTACTATGTTCTGGCAAGTGAGAAACTGAAAAGATAGGATTAGAGGCAATAAAACCAAAATGATTTATGGGCTTTAAAAAGTAGCATTGCTCGGAGTCTTTTATTCATAAGGCAAAATCTAGTGATGACCTCAGCATTTCCATTGTAAATGCAATATTTCCTGGTGTTCATAAGTTGATTGGAACAGTAAGCTTAGAATTGAATCTTGGCAAGATAGTTTTAAGCAGTTTTATATAAAAAAAAAAAAAAGTGAAACTATGCCTTAAGGTAGAAAAGCACAGGGGGAAAATATATAGGAAAACAACAGTGGACCAGATACACATCTTCACAAATCGTTTAAAAGATTTGTCAGAACCTGAAACTTGAGGCCGAAAGAAGAACATGGAGGATCTGTTGTAAGGACACGAGGGTCTGCAGAATTTTGGTTCTGGAGAGAAATTATCTTTCTGGCCTTGCATCTAAGCTCTGCTAGTTTACAGTCAGGCAATTGTCAAGAAGAAAAACTGAGGCGGGACGCTCTGGATTCAATGTTAAAGTTTGGGTTATACACAGAAGAATAAAAAAGACATGTCCTGTTATCATTTGCCTAAATCCCAGTTCCTCCAACGGACAGTGTGAGGTTTATAGCCAAATAAAAACACCATTGCACATTACAATCAGAGGCTGGTCCACCAGATTAGAAAAGAAACGTGAGTCCTGGAACAAATGGGCTCCCAAGACCCTGTGAAACCCTTCAGATTCCAGCCTAGGACAGGAGGGGACTAAATGTATGGCTTTCTTCAGAGACTGAGAATCACTATGGGATCTAAAGGCTCTGTCGCAATGGTCCCATTTTGATGAGGGCACAACATTTATGGGGTTTGAAAGTTTCTTATGTGAATTTCATAAGCTCCCAAAGGCAATGTGTCATCTTAAAAGGAACTCCCTTGACTTCCAGTTACAGAATTATGGTAGACAAGATTATTTGAAAACACTTCCAAATAAAAAATCCCATGACAATGGTTAAAATATAACTCTCATTTTAAATGTACTACCTAGTTTTCAGGAATTAAAAGCAAAGCAAGACTAAAGCCAAGTAGGGCACATAAGAATGCCCTGATTTTTAGAGGGATTATTAGGGAGGCAGCAGTTCGTGGTATCCAGTCAGGGATGGGAGTGAAAATCTTGACCCTCTGCCCCATTGGGATTAGGACAGGTGCCTTTACTTGGATTCAGAACACAATAAGGTATCCAAAATCGAAAGTTAATGTGGTGGCTCATGCCTGTAATCCAGGCAATTCGGGAGGCTGAGGGGAGAAGATCACTTAAGCTCAGAAGCTCGGAAGCAGCTTGAGCAGCAGTGAGACCCCATATCCACTAAAATAGAAAAAATTAGCTGAGCATTGTGGCAGGTGCCTGTAGTCCAAGCTACTTGGGAAGCTGAGCCATAAGGATCTCTTGAGCCCAAGAATTTGAGGTTGCTGCAAGCTATGATGACACCACAGCTCTCAACCTCAAGGCAGCACAGTGAGAATCTGTTTCAAAAAGAAAAAAAGAGAAGTAATGGCACATGTTATTATGCTACTGTTTTCTAAGTTCTCTCTTATAGTTCTCTATTCAGGTTCTTACCTGCACCTAAGTATCATAGTATAGCTAAATTAAACAGTAAAATAGATATTGCTAAAGAGGGAATCAATAAAATAAAATATATTTTGTAAGTATCAATAAACATTTATTTTATAAGTCAAATGTAATAAAACTGGATTTCAAAATAATATCAATACTGCCTCAAGTAACACATACTAAAAATCAAAACCCAGAAAAGTTGAAAGTAAAATGATAAAAAATGTGTCGTGCAAAAAGTTAGTGAAAATACATTCTTATCAACAAAGTAGGCTTTAAATCAGGAGTTACTACTGGAGACAGAGAGATTTTATAATTATAAAGAGATCACCTGCATAGGAAAATTTAATAATTCCAAATTTTTTAGCACCCAGATTTTTTTTCCTCTCTAATCAGATCTTTACTCAAAATAAGCGGTCCAAAATGATTTGATGTTTATGAATAAACATTTAAGATTTTATGCAGTAGGCTTCTTCTGTGGGTGGCTTCTTTTCAGCTGGTAGAGAATGGGATTGTGGCACATGGGTTGAGCTTCCACATAATTCTCAGGTTTTTCAGTGGTTTTTTTTTTTTCAGGACTCTGCAATGACTCTTTTTGCGTCATGCTTGAAAAGCTCTTTGTATCACTGAGGTTTTCAAGATTCCACTAAGGTCTGTGTTCATCACCTTGTATGTGTGGACTTTGTAGTTGCTCTTGAAGGAAGCAGCTTTATGTGAAGTGCCGTACAATTCATCTAACTTCGGGAAAGCACTTTCAGTCCAGATGCAGAAATGCCCCACATGTCCTCCAGGAGCAAAATGTTCAGCTTGCTTACATTAAGCAGAGTAATTCCGGGATTGTTCTTGAAACCCTTAACAACCACTGTCTTCATTATAAACGGTGCAGGGTCCCCTGCGCTGGATTCAACAACAGTTTCTCCTTTTGCCCTTGCCAGCCCTCATTTGCTAAGAGGCATAGACCTTTTTGATATCATTCCAGGACCTAAGTTTCTTAAGAAGTAAAACAGCCTCCTTGGTCTTCTTGTAGACTTTAACCTTATCTTCAACCAGCAACAGTAGTTCAGGAACTTCCTCAATTCAATGTCCTTTAGACATGACAAGTGCTGGTAAGGCTGAGACAGCCAGGGCCCAGCAGATGGCATATCGTTTTTGAGTTCTGTTCATTCTATGGTGCCAGCAGTGCCAAGTTTTGGTTGGTGGAAACATGCAGTCTCCATGACACATATTTGCAAAAGTACCTTTGCCAGAATGGTGATTCCCGCCACCTCAAACTCTGGGAACCTAGCCACAGATCTGCCAGTACCCCGAGACTCAGCACTGGTCTGATGACCTGCTAATTCCCTGACAGCAATGGCTGTCTATTGTTTTCATGAAAAGTTGATGTGAACAAAATTCACAACATCTGGTTGAATGGGAGCCTTGAAGACAGTAAGCAAAGAGACATTTCTTTGCCAGATGACTCCCCCTTTCGGAGTACACTGATATCAGTGGATGAGCACAAGCCCTGGTGGGAACAGGAGAAGGCCACACTCCTTTCAACCCAGTGGTTCCTACAGGAAAAGCTAGCACCCAGATTTTTATGTACCTACTGATATAGCCTCAAAGTCTATCCCCAAACCAACAGAACTAAGGTAGAAATTAGAAAAATAAACAGTCATGGTTGGCAATTTTAATCTTTCTTTAACAAGTCAAAAAAGGCAACATTAAGGATTTAGAAGATCTGAATGTTAAAATTTAGGAACTTGAGCAATTGACACATACTTCATAATACAGATGTGACACCCATCACCTTTGCCATATTCTATTGGTCAGACACAAGTCACAGATGCCACATTAGCTCAAGAAGAGGGGAGCAGACAAAGTTGTGAATTTTGAGGGCTCACCTGTGCCATTCTTGGACATTTGGTAGCTATTTACAGATTGGCTGTTATATCAGATACTGTGCCCAATTTAGGACTATGAGATAAATAAGCTGCAGTTGTCTGCTCTCAAGGAACTTTTAGTCTAGTGGGAAATAAAGACTCATAATAAGCATTTAATAAACAATACACATGTGCAACCACAAAGGCAGAAACAAGAAACATGAAGGGGTGGTACCTACCCTATCCTAGTGATCTGGTGGTGGAAGTCAGGAAGAAGGCATGGACCAAGTTGAGCCTGAGCTGATGCTGGAAGGATAATTCCTATTACCATGTGGGGAATAACATTCCAAAGTAAAGGCACAAGTTGGTTGAACACTCCATGAGTGTGCGCAAGAAGGAAGAGTAAAGTGCTTTTTAAAAATCAGAGACTTTTCCATTCTTTTTTCTTTTTTAGACTTTTTCATTCTTGTGATACTTTACTAATGAGAATGTTCTTCAATTCCATCCAGGTTAACACAAAAGATGTAAGGTCACCATCTTTTTATGGCTGAATAGTACTCCACAGCATACACATACCACAGTTTATTAATCCATCCATGTGTTGGTGGGCGCTTGGGTCGATTCCACTTCTTGGTGATTGTGATTTGAGCTGTGATAAACATTCTAGTGTAAATGTCTTTATGGTAATTTTTTTTTCTTCTAGGTTGATACCTAGTAATGAGATTGCAGGGTCAAATGGCGAGGATCCAATGTATTCAATACTAATATGAAACCAATAGGAAAACAACTACATGCTCACGTGAAAGAAAACACAATTAAATTTAAAAGTTGTGGAGGAGGGAGGGGGTGCAGGATGGAGGGTGGGGGATTGATGTGCTCCCACCCAGGGTATACAGTGGGCTCAATTACAACTTGGACTTTGCCTGACAAATGCAAACAGTATAACCTAATCATTTGCACCCTCATATTAATCTGAATTCTTTTTTAAGTCAAAACAACAATAAGAAAATCAGAGATTTAAGAGAAAGGGATGTGCTAGGGCCTGCAGGCCTCTTTCGAAGGATTTATCACCTTGCATTGTCACTCACCTTCTTTCTTTGACTTTAGTCTTTCCAGCTAGACTGAGATGGCTGCGGATAGAGACCATGGCCTATGCATTTCGTTGGGTTCTTGACCACTTCTTCCACCCTTCTTCATAGCAGTCATTCCTTCAGCACCCGGCCCTGTGTCCGGCAAATGTTTCTCAACTGAATCAACGAGGCAGTAAAGATCACCGTTTCCTGGGAGTGGATGTTTGTGGCCTGGGACCATTGGCCTCTTTCCAACCGTGGAACCACCTGCCACCTCACCCGGCCCGGAGCATGTTGCTGTGTGGCCTCTCACAGCTGCACTCACCCCACCTCAGCCACATCTGCGTCACTGGGAGGATCAAGGGATCCCCATGTACCATCCGCACATGGCCTTGTTTGTGATTAGCGGGGTCCTGGGGGAGAAAACAGACTGACCAGCCAGCTCTGCTCTTCAAGTTTCCTTTGTGTTTTGTAGGAGGGTGGAGTGTGTAGTGGGTGGGGGAGTCGTGTTTGCAGTGGGGCTAAGTTTTCTGCAGGCTGCTGTGTTCCCTACGTAGTTCCCCAGCCTACAAGGGAGGGGGCCTAGGCTGTTCCCTTCAGTGTTGCCAGGTCACTGAGCAGCTGAGGGAACACCCCCTATCCCTGCCAAGTGGGCAGTGTTTAGGCTGGGGCGTGGCTGGAAAAGCCTGCTGAGTCACTTTGGACTGAAAGAGGTGAGGGGGAGGGTGCACAGAACCCCCAAGCCCTAAACAACGCAAAACAAACACATGTCCTGTCCGCAAACCTCCAACCACAAATCTGCACTTATAAGCCTGAGTACTTCTATCTCCACACGCGCATGCAGCCTCTTCCGTGAGTAACAGGGGGCAATGCCCATGCCATTCCGAGATCCAGGTCAGGAGGGCAGCCAGAGTCAGCAGGCCTGGAGGAGAGCTGGAAAAACAGAACAAAACAGGCCAGCTGTCTCGTTCCAGGCTATTTCTCAGCCCTCTACACTCCTGCACATTTCCGATTCTGCTGTGTCCCTTCTCTCTCCTGCAAATCCCTTTGATCTTAGTCCTGGGGTATGTCTGTTATTTTAAAACTTCTGTTTTTGAAAAGATAATAGTCATTTAATTGTGTCACTAAAAGAAAAGCCAGAGTAGATAGATTCAAGGCTAACATAAAACAAGGCTTCATAAAAGAATGTTTTCTCTGCAGGTAAGAAGAGGGTAAATGGAGCAAAAATATGTTGCCTGATTTGACTTCAGGTTGGGGGATAAAAGTGTGGAAGGATCGTAGCAAGGGGTATCGGGAGATAGCAGCACTTCTCTGCCCCTCTTCCCTACAAGGCTATCCTCTGAGATAGGGCAGGGGAATCTCTAAGTTTCTTATCAGTCTGAAGTTTCAGGCTGCAAAGATGATCTTGATTGCTGAGAGGATTTGTGGTGCCGCATCTTTAAGCCCCTGTCTGAGGCTTATGAATGTGCTAAGTTCATGGAGTAAATCTGGTCAACCTACGCTCTGATCCCAAAAGAGAATCCTCCAAGTGAAAGGGTGGGGGAACTGAGTTTCAGAAAGCAAAGGAGACACAGGAGTGGGTGTCTGAAGTCTCGGAACTGGCAGTGAGCTTCATGAGCGAGGATCAGATATCTGGGTTCTATTTCATGGGTTGTCTCATTAACTCTGGGGGTTTGCTCCTCCAGGGGTTTGATTTATTGATGTTGTGGGAGGATTGGTTAACACTGAACATCCATGTTGTAGATGACTATGCTGGGGCCACAGATTGATTACGACAAGTTTACTTCCTCTCCAGGACAAATGGCCACTGGCACTGTTACAGAGAAGAAGGGACAGAGAATGTATCATAGCAGGTGCTGGGGAGAACCGGCTGCTGATGTCCTGACCCTCGGGGTCTGATAGAATGGGGTCTGCTGTCCTGCCCTTAACACCATCACAGAATGTCAAACAAGCCAGCAACAGGCGAGACCAGAGTTGCTTTGGTACAAAGTCACACACTTTCCAGACACAGTGGGGCAGGTGTTAGGGACCTGATCCTCAGGGCAATCCCACCACCGTGGCTTTGTTGGGTGTAGCCCAAACCCCAGCCCTCACTGACAGTTGTGTGCCTGTGACTTTCGTGGGCTGGGAATCTCATGATAATGACTTTGCTTGTTTGAGGTAGTGGGGGCAGCTCCACCCTCAAGACTCTACCAGGCAGGGAGCCCAATGCCTGGGTTATATCCCAAGGTGCAAAGGGTTGTTGCAACCTTTGATATCTATATAGGGGTAGCTGCACCCCCATGACTCATGTACTTTGGGGGCAGTGGAGATGGCATCATAGAGATCCTGCCAAGGTTTACCATGGCTACATTGTCACATGCCACAGAAGGGCCTGTAGGAATCACTATTGATGACAACTACAGCCTATGCAATATAATTCTTAAATAAGATTTAAAAGTTAAAATTACTCTTCGATCTCTGGGCTACAGACAGAACGTTGTATTAGTAGGCCTGAAACAACATTCATCTCCTTGGACCTCTCTGTCAGAGCTCTTGGGTGAACCAGGTGCATTGCCAATGAGTAGTGACATTTTGAAAGAAATCTTTTTGTCTCAGTAGCTCTAGATCTCAATAGTGTGCTTAAAACGCTCAGTAAACCAAGTTGTCAACAGATGTGCTGTCATCCAGGCTTTGTTGTTCCATTTATAGGGCACAGGCAGGCAGAGTAGATTTCACATCATTCGTAAGGGCTTTGGGATTTTCAGAATGGTAATGAGCTTTGGCTTCAACTTAAAAAGTCACCAGCTGCATTAGCCCCTAACAATAGAGTCAGCCTGTCCTTTGAAGCTTTAAAGTCCACCATTGACTTCTCTCTAGCTGGAAAAAGCCTTAACATCTTCTTCCAATATTAAACTGTCTTATCTACATTGAAAACCTATTGCTTAGTGTGACCGCCTTTACCAGGGACCTCAGCTAGATCTTCTGAATAACTTCCTGCAGTTTCTACATCAATAGTTGGTGCTTGAACTTGTACTGTTGTGTCTTAAAGATGGCTTTTTTCCCTACACCTCATGCTAGCTTCTCCCTTTTCTTTATAACTTCCTCACCTCTTTCAGCCTTAATAGAACTGGAGAAAGTTAGGGTCGTGTTCCAGATTAGTCTTAAGGGACTTCTGTGGCTGGTTTGATCTTCTTTCCAGAGAAGTGAAACTTGTGTGTTCACTGGAGTAGCATTTTTCATTTCCTTCAAGAACTTTTCCTTTGCATTCACACCTTGGCTAACTCTTTGGTTCAAGAGGCCTCACAAGTGGCCTGTCTTGGCTTTTTAACATGCCTTCCTGACTCAGCCTAATCATTTCTAGCTTTTGGTTTAAAATAGAGATTTGCAACACTTCCTTTCACTTGAACACTTAGAGATCACTGTAGGGTTATTAATTGGCCTAATTTCAATATTCTTGTGTCTTAAGGTGTAGGGAGGACCAAGGAGAGGGAGAGAGGCAGGTAACAGCCAGTCAGTGGGGCAGTGGGAATGCACACATCTATTATGTTTGCTCACTGTCTTTTATGGGCACAATTTGTGGTACTCCCAACTAATAACAGTAGTGATACCGAAGATCTATGTTCACAGATTACCGCAACAGATATAATGATAATGAAAAAATGTGGAATATTGTAAGAATTACCAAAATATGACACAAAGACATGAAATGCATACATGCCATTAGGAAAATGGTATCAATGTTTCTTGATTCAGGGTGGCTACAAACCCTCAATTTATAAAAAAAAAATGTAATATCTACAGAGCAAAACAAAACTAAGTGTAATAAAATTAAGTGTGCTCACATCTCTATGACAGAAAAGTTTTTTAAAAAAATAGTTATGTAACAAAAGATCTTGTATGCTTTAATTTCTGCTCACTGGCTAGAGAAATTGTCTGCTTCCAAATTCAACCTTCTGCTTTTTGAAAAGCAGAAAACTATTTGCAACTTTAATAGTAATGTTACTCTTAAGGTGAACAAGAGATGGTGAGTCCCATCTCCTTCCAAGAAACTCAGATCATAGGAGATAAATCGAATCTATCTACAGTCCATTGAATGTTTTTAATAACAATCATAAGAAACTGCAAATAAAAATTGTAACTTATTACATCCATATAAATTTCAGACATGATGAAAGAAATGATGCTGGCTATAGAAAAGTCAGGGGTTTTGTCCTGAAAATGGCATCTCAATGGCCCACACCACAAAATCTCAAAACTGCAGATGCTGGCGTGAATGTGGAGAGAAAGGAACACTTTTACACTGCTGGTGGGACTGCAAACTGATACAACCTTTTTGGAAGGAAGTATGGAGAACTCTCAAAGAACTCAAGCTAGACCTCCCATTTGATCCTGCAATCCCATTACTGGGCATCTACCCA
>CAUYRH010049137.1:0-107177 GCA_963574655.1 Perodicticus potto | reverse complement strand
TACAGGCACCCGCCACAATGCCCGGCCATTTTTTGGTTGCAGCCGTCATTGTTGTTTGGCGGGTCCGGGCTGGATTCGAACCTGCCAGCTCAGGTGTACGTGGCTGGCGCCTTAGCCGGTTGAGCCACAGGCGCCGAGCCACTTGGAAGCTAAATTTGAGTTACGGCTTAGGAAAATTGGAACGGCTAAGGAACTGGAGGTTACAGCAAGGATATGAAGCAGGTCTCTCTCAATAAACTATTCTGCTAGATTTATGTAATATCTTTCCTTGGAAAAGTACCGCATGCTAAAGCACCAAATACTTACTAGCTTTAAAATTCCACACTTAGATGATATTTTTTACTCTGTCAAAAAAATGGACTGTGAGAACAAGTTCTTCTTCAGTACAATTTTTATTAGTACTGTTACTGGTGATCTTTTTGGTAATCTTGGAAAGAGTGGAGAACTGAGGTGGCAGCAGGCCTATGCTTATTGATCCCCCTCCTGGATGCCCCCTTCTCTTGACATCAGCACTGTATCTGCTTTTGCAGTATCTTTATTGTAGTAGAAATCTGAGTCTCAGTATATTGAAGTGGCTAGTTTCCTGGTCAGGTTGTTTATTTATTTGTATTTTTTTTTCTTTTGAGACAGTATCTCTCACTCTGTTGCCCTGGGTAGAGTGCCATGGCATCATCACTACTCACAGCAACCTCAAACTCTTGGGCTCAAGGAATCCTCTTGCCTCAGCCTCCCAGGTAGCTGGGACTACAGGAGCCCGCCACAGTGGCAGGCAATTTTTAGCGATGCCACTCTTGCTTAGGCTGGTTTCAAACTCCTGAGCTCAGGTGATCCACCTGCCTTGGCCTCCCAGAGTGCTGGGATTATAGGCTTGAGCCACCACGCCTGGCTAGGTTGTTTATTTTTATGGAAATTATTTTTCTTTCACTTAAGACTATGACGAAGAAATTAACTATGTGTGGTTGAATTTGGATGATAGATTATGTCCTGGTCGTGTGTCATGGCTTTGGTTTACTGAGCTTGAATTCCAGCACTTAGATTTTCATCCTTTTCCTTGGACAAGTTACATGACCTCTTTGTTTCCTCATGTATGTATTGTTGATGATGATGTATGTTACCTTCCTTATAAGATTTGTTGTGAGGATTAAATGGGGCAATGGGGTTGGGTGTGGTGGCTCATGCCTGTAATCCTCTTACTTTGGGAAACCAAATTGTGAGGAGGGTTCGAGGTCTTAGTTTGAGACCAGTGTTTGAGCAAGAACAAGAGCCCTTCTCTCCCCCAAAAAAAAAAAAAAATAAAGGAAAAATTAGGCAGATATGGTGGTAGATGCCTATAGTCTCAGCAACTCAGGAGGCTGAGGAGGAGGATCACTTGAGTCCAGGAATTTGAGGTTGCAGTGAGCTAGGATAATGCTACTGCACTCCAGTCTGAGTGACAGAGTGAGACCCTGTCTCAAAAATAAAATAAGGTAAGTGAACCAATGCTTATAAGGCCCTCAGCATAGTTCCTGGCACTCAGTAAGGTATGCAGTAAATCTTTGCTATTATTCTTATAGTTCTGTTTTTATATTTGTGTGATTGGGGCAGTTGGTAGTATTTTTTGTGTGTATTTAATACGAGAGCCACTTTATAGTTTTTATAGCAAAAATTGTACATTTCTACAACTTTTCACAGCCATTTTTAAACTTTTTTTTTTTTTTGAGACAGAGCCTTAAGCTGTTGCCCTGGGTAGAGTACTGTGGCATCACAGCTCACAGTAACCTCAAACTCCTGGGCTTAAGCGACTCTCTTGCCTCAGCCTCCCAAGTAAGTAGCTGGGACTACAGGCACCTGCCACAATGCCCAGTTATATTTTGGTTGTAGTTGTCGTCGTTTGGCAGGCCTGGGCTGGATTCGAACCCACCAGCTTTAGTGTATGTGGCTGGAGCCTTAGTTGGTTCAGCTACAGGCGCCTAGCCTTTAAATTTTATTTTTAACCTTGGCTTGGTGCCTGTGGCTCAACGGGCTAAGGCGCCAGCCACGTACACCTGAGTTGGCGGGTTTGAATCCAGCCTGGGCCCGCCAAACAACAATGACGGCTGCAACCAAAAAATGGCCAGGCGTTGTGGTGGACGCCTGTAGTCCCAACTACTTGGGAGGTGGAGACAGGAGACTCTCTTGAGCCCAGGAATTGGAGGTTGCTGTGACCTGTGATGCCACAGCACTCTATGCAGGGTGACAGCTTGAGGCTCTGTCTCAAAAAAAAAAAAAATTTATTTTTAACCAATTTTAGACTAGTAGGAAAGTTGCAAAAAGCAATAGAGAATTCCTTTATACCCTCGCCTCACTTCTAGTACAGTAATCAAAAGCAGGACATTGACAGTGGTATAACACTAGACTACAGATCTTCGTATTTGTTGGTGTGCCTACTAATGTTCTTTTTCTAATTCTAGGATCCTATCTTGCAGTTAGTTGTTATTTCTCGTCTCTTCCAGTTTGTAAGAGTTGGTCAGTCTCCCCTCATCTTTCAGGAACTTGATATTTTTAAAGAATAATGAATAATGGGCATTTACTTTTAGAATGTCCCTCAATTTGGGTTTATGTTATTCTGTTTTCTCAGATTACAGATTATGCATTTTTGGCAAGAACACAGAACTGATAATGTGTCCTTCTTAGAGCATCTTATTAAGGGGTTGGCGATGGTGATGTATCTTGCACTGATGATGTTAACTGGGGTCACTTGCTTAAGGTGCCAGGTTCTCCTGTCAAGCTACTGCCTTTCCCATTTTAGTTGATAGATATTTGGGGGGAATATAGCTATCATTATTTTCAGACTGCATATAATCTGCTTTTCTTCAAACTTTCACCTACTAATTTACCATTCCTCAGTGGACCCTTGTCGCAGCAATGATTTTCTTGTTTCCTTTTTCTTACTACCTTAATTAAATAGACTCTTCTGTGCAGAATAACTGTCCTTTCTTTCCCATTTGTTAGATTATCTGTGCATGTCAGTGTGGATTCATAGACACTGATTTTCTCTGTGGGTTAAAATTCAGCATTATCTTTTTGTTGTTTTTGTTGCCGAATCATTCCATCTTTGACCTTCAAGAGCTCCTTCATTTTGGCTTCTGTTTTCTTATAAAGGTCTCCATACTTTTTTTTTGATCTGGGCTGGGTTTGAACCCACCACTTCCGGCATATGGGGCTGGCGCTCTACTCCTTTGAGCCACAGGCGCCGCCCCCATACTTTCTTTCTTTCTTTTTTTTTTTTTTGTGGACTACTTCCTTACTTTGTAGCACTACAAGATATTCCAGGCTCCTCTTTTTCCCTGCACAAGCCTTGGTTCCTTTATTGAAGTACAGTGTTTAGAAATCAAGATATGAATGCTAGCGTGTTCATTACTGCCGAAATGTCATTGCTATGAGTCTCAGTGAGGAGACATAAGAAATATATGTATGAATATTAACCCAGGGACATAACAGCATTTGTAAACCTGTGTCTGTCGCTTTTTAAACATCACTTTATACTGATACTTCTGATTCTGATCCAATGGCATAGGGCTCGTTTTAGCATTTCCTTATTAACTTTTCTTTAACAGTGAGAATCTCAGTTCTCATTATCTGCAATATATTTACAAATTCATTTAATTACAGTATACACATAAAATAGTTTCAGAATGCTACTCATACACCTTTTTGGGTTTTATTAACATTTATTAACTAGATGATAGCATTTATGTACAGTTCTTTTTATCTTTAGCCTTAAAGCATCCAGTCATGATACTGTTCTCCATCTTTGCTTGGGGTTCGTTCTCTTTTTCCACACTGGCTAAGTGTGCATTTGTAATTCATCTGTAATACCGAAAGGCTCATTTGTTTAATGTTCTATTCCCTTTGGTTTCCCTCCACATTCTAGTTGGTTTTATTTGGGTCTTTTGGGTAAAGAGTAGGTGACAGGTGCCTATGGTTCTGAGAGTTGGGGCTGCGCAGAAACATCTGTTTGGAGCATTGCCATGCCCTGTCTATCTCTGTTACACTGTTTCCATTCCCCTTCCTCTGCCCCTTTCCCACCCATTCCCTGCAGGTAGCCATTTTCTTTAGTTTCTGTATTATCCTTTCTGTATTTCTTTTGAACAAATGAGCAGAGACATGCAGTAGCTTTTAAAATCTGTTTTCTATTATAGAAGTAATGTATATGCATTGTAAAACAACTAGATATTAGAAAAATAAATAACTCTGATAAGTATTCTTATCCATATTAGATTTTAAGGGCATATATTTATATATAGGATCTAATTGTTTTTATTTAATTTGACTAAAATGTATTGAATCATTGATGTTTATATTGAGCTGTCTCTGTGTTGTGTACTTTAAAATTATTTGTTCTACAGATTTAGCATTATTATGAGCGCTCCATGGATAATTTTTTTTTTTTTTTTTAGACAGAGTCTCACTTTGTCACTCTCGGTAGAGTGTCATGGTCTTACAGCTCACAGCATCCTGAAACTTCTGGGCTCAAGGGATCCTCTTGCCTCAGCCTTCTGAGTAGCTGGGACTATAGGCACCTTCCACAACTGCTGGCAATTATTTAGAAACAGGCCTAGCTCTTGCTCAGGCTGGTCTCAAACTCCTGAGCTCAAGCAATACACCTGCCTCAGTCTCCCAGAGTGCGGGGATTACAGACTCCACGGATAATTTTTTGTTCCTTAAGACACCTGTAATGCATGGAAATTTTGTAGGATTGAGGAATCAGAATTCTAAATTTGTGCTTTGGTTCTTCTATTTATCAGCAATGATGGGAACTTCAATAAAAAAACCTAACATTCCAAGCCTCAGATCCTTCATTTGAAAACAATTTTGAAAGTTCTGCTGGGACAAAAACTGTTACTTTCTCAGTGATTTTAACACATTGCAGGGGCACCTTGGGGAAGATTGTTTATGGAGAAGTGGTGTCAGATGTACTTAGATGTGACTTCTTTTGTAGTACCTTGCAGAAGCTGGCTGGACCGCAGAAGGAAGAGTGGTAGGAGTGACCCAGCCTCGGAGAGTGGCTGCTGTTACAGTGAGTTCCTTTTTGTATTGCAAAGATTCTCTCTGTATCTTCTACTTATGTGAATTTTTTTTACTTCCTAAAAACTACGAATAAATAGAAGTTGCTCCTTAAGAATTTCATTCTTTAGTTTAAAAAGAACTATGATTTGAATATTTTTGTAAAATTGATACCTGTACATTATGATCATTTTAAGTAATAAAGTGCTAAGGAAGTAAAAACAAATTGTAAAAATCCCAAATTTCACCATTCACCACAAACATCATGAACATTTATGAACATCATTCCAAGCTTGTCTTAAAGATAGAGATGAATGATTGACTGGCCGAGTAGAAATAATTTTATGAAAAGGAACCATAAACATATATTTGCTTTTGATGAATTTAACAAAACAAGAAACTTAAATTAAAAAAGAGTAGTTACTGACCTTTAGATATCACCACAAGAGAATTTGTTATCACTTGAAAAATAAAAAAGATTATAAAAAAACTTCAAGATGTTATTTTTCAGACTAGCTGGTACAGTTTCCTATTATGAAAGAAGAATAAATTAACATACATATTATTCTTTCAACTCTCCCTCCCTCCATTTGTTATATAGTTGTTATTGTCATTTCATTATTTATAAGATATACGTTCTTTTTTTTTTTTGAGACAGAGCCTCAAGCTGTCACCCTGAATAGGGTGCCGTGGCATCTCAGCTCCCAGCAACCTCCAATTCCTGGGCTCAAGCGAGTCTCCTGCCTCTGCCTCCCAAGTAGCTGGGACTACAGGCGCCCACCACAACACCTGGCAATTTTTTGGTTGCAGCTGTCATTGTTGTTTGGCGGGTCCAGGCTGGATTCGAACCTGTCAGCTCAGGTGTACGTGGCTGGCGCCTTAGCCCGTTGAGCCACAGGCGCCGAGCCAAGATGTATGTTCTTAATCATAATTCCCATAAGTGTTTAACCTTTATTCTACTGTAAATGGATTGAATACTTACCAATTATTTTCTAGGGTTTTGCCAACCCTGAATTGCATGGTTCACTTGGCTACATTTTATTATTAGGTAATTTTTAAAAGCATGCTTGAGAATATTCAATCCTGGTCTTTGTTGATTTAAAATTCTTGATTCACACTCTCTTTTCCTGGGAACTGTGTGGACTTTGCCTCACTGCCTTTTGGCATCTGAAGTCCAGCAGGGATTTTCCCACTACTTTCTTATCTTACTTTTCCTACTTGAAAGCTTATAAGATTGCTTTGTCATCAGGACTCAGTGTTTCCTAAACATGGAAAAACTCTTGGTTATTCTTTAGGTTCAATTCAGTGTTTATATTGGGCAAATTTTCTTCTATTGTCTTTTATCATACTTTCTGTTCATTTATTTTATTCTCTTTTCTAAGGATATCAACTAAGTATGGCCAAGTGCGGTGGCTCACACCTGTAATCCTAGCACTTTGGGAGTCCGAGGCAGGTAAATTGCCTGAGCTCACAGGTTTGAGACCAGCCTGAGCAAGAGTGAGACACCCTCCCCCACTCCCCCTCCTCTCTCTTAAAAAAACAGCCGGGTGTTGTGGCGGGTGCCTGTAGTCCCTCCCTACTTGGGAGGCTGAGGCTAGAGAATGTCTTAAGCCCAAGAGTTTGAGGTTGCTGTGAGGTATGCCACCATGGTACTCTACTGAGGATGACAAAATGAGATAAAGTAAAAATATCAACTAAGTATATGTTGGATCTCCTTTGTTCCTTTTTAGTATTTATCATCATCTGTGGAATCATCTACTCTCTCCAGTTTGTGGAGTTTCTTCAAACCTATCCACTAAGTCCATGGTTGTTTTTAGTAAAATTTATTCTAGTTTGGTTCCTTTACATTTCTACCTTATTCTCACAGTCTTGTCTGTGCAAGATGTTTTCTTTTTTTTAATAGGCAGAGAAGTGCATATTTACAGTGAGAGGACGTATTACAATACATGACAAATTTTAAAAGCAGATAATGCCACAAACATGAAAAAAAATCCAAAAAAACAACATTTTATCAACTAACTGCCTGACATTGCTGTCAACCTTTTTTTCCTGCAGCTTTTGGCTATGTTCTGTTGATCACCTCTTCATGTGACAGTGATTTTCTATTATTTTTCTTTAGAGACAGTAGAGCAACAACATTCTCGTCGCTTCAGTACGGTCGATTCACATTTGCTTTTTATTGTTGACAGTGTAGAAGTTCCCTTAGCTTTGTAACTTGTTATTTGTAGCATTGTGTAAATTTTCGGGATTGTTCTCAAATTTTGGAAAAACTTCTCTTTTGCTTCTTTCCTGTCTAAGACTTCCACAGACTATCTTCTGGCTTCTTTTTTTTGAGATCTCATTTCTCCTTGATTCTCTTTTGACTTTATACTTCTTCCTTTAACCTTTTTTTAGCTTCACTTTGTGATTTCTTTGAAACAGGATTTCTTGTAGTCCCAGCACTCTGGGAGGCTGAGGCGGGTGGATTACTTGAGGTCACAAGTTTGAAACCAGCCTGAGCAAGAATGAGACCCTGTCTGGACAAAATAGCTGGGCATTGTGGTGGGCACCTGTAGTCCCAGCTATTTGGGAGGCTGAGGCAAGAGAATTGCTTAAGCCCAAGAGTTTGAGGTTGCTGTGAGCTGTGATGCCACAGCACTCTACCAGAGGCAAGAAAGTGATCCTCTGTCTTCAAAAAAAAAGAGAAACAGGATTTCTTTGGTTGAATTCTACTTCTGTTTCTCGGGATAATACCTTTAAAGTTTCGTTGAAATTGTTTTTTTGCTTACATTCCTTTCCTCTTTATATTCCTTTTTTCCTGATCAGCTTTCATGCAATGGGCTTGTGTTGATACTCTTATCATAATTACTCATCTTTGAATAGTCCCTTATCCCCTGCAGAATTGTGAGGTTGTGTTAGTTCGAATAATGAATAGCCTATCTTCCAAGCCGTTGTCTTCTTGTGCGGGGAATAAAATTCTTTTGGTACTTTGACTTGGGATTTTGATGCCCGCCACCTACCTCCCTGCCTTTGCCCAATCCTCTTTGTTTATGATTCTCTGTTATCAAGGTGAGCTGCTATTGTAACATTTGCTTTGTCTCCTTGGACGGAACACTGTCGTTTCTTGTCTTTCTATTACAGGGATTGTGGTCCTGCCTTTTAGGGTGGTGACGCTTATTTTAAGGAACCCCGTGGTCTGCACTGGGTGTGAGGTGGCCTGGACCTCCTTTCTTTTCCTTTTTTTTTTTTTCTTGAAACAGAGTCTCACTATGTCACCCTCAGTAGAGTGCGTGGCATCATAGCTCACAGCAACCTCAGACTCGGGCTTAAGCGATTCTCTTGCCTTAGCTTCCCAAGTAGCTGAGACTACAGGCACCTGCCAAAATACCCAGCTATTTTTTTTTTTTTTGGTTGTAGTTGTCATTACTGTTTGGCAAGCCCGGGCTGAATTAGAACCTGCCAGCTCCCTTCTATGTGGCTGGTCCCCTAACCACTGAGCTGCAGGTGCTGAGTCCCTCCTTTCTTCTAGATTCAGACCTCACAGTGCTTGGCAGCTGTGCTTCCTGGTGTATCATTTGGGCTTGTGGCTATCTCCTTCTTTTATTGTAGGTGACGTTTTTTGTGGATGATGTGTTTTAATTCTTTTGTTGTTTTTAAATTAGCTTTGAGAGAAGGAAGTGGGGGTGAAATAAATTGCAATTTTACCTGGATAAGAAACTAATTCTATTTCCCCAGGTTATTTTTACTCTACGTGGAGTTTTAATTATTGTGTAATCCTTTTCCCAAAGTCCATTTTCAACTGGTGTTCAAATTAGAAATTATTGATAAACATTTTATAGGTTCTGCCTGACTCCGTGTGTGTGTGTGTGTGTGTGTGTGTGTGTGTGTGTGTGTCTATGTATAATAATGGGGTAACAATTTGGAAACTATTTTGCAATGCTAGAGTTAACCTTTTATATCACTGAAAGATGACTCAGTTACCTAAAAATTAAAACAGTTTTTCCTTCTTATGGTTTGGAATACTAGCTCTTAATCAGCTTGCATTTTAGCTTCAGGTTTGTAGCCATAGATAATGTCCATGAAACCACAAGCTTTCTCTTGAAAGAACAAAGAGTGTATAAATTAACTGGGTAATATTAATAGAGCTGCCAAGTTTGAAATGCTGCATCTCAGAAGGTACTTTGTGTGCAGACTAAAATCTGAAAACAACCTCAGAGCCTAAAAACAGATTGCATAAGCTATTGCTTGATTTCCACGGAGGCAGTTAGTTATGACTGTGTTTGTTGGACTCATGTGGTATAGGTTTGGCTGTAAGACCAGGTCCTCCTTGACCCATGATTCAGAACAAGCTCTAATGCCTGTTTTATTTCAGTCTCCTCATTTGTAAATATAAGGGAGTCTTGCTTATCTCAAGCGCTTGTGCATATTTAATAAGATACAATTTGTGAAGGTTTAGGGCACAGTACTTGCCAGAAAAGTAGGTGCTGAGTGACTAGCTATCAAAAAGATAATGTTTGTCCAGTTCAATTGATGAGATTATTAAGAGTAAAACTTAAATGATAAGAGATTGAAAAGCCAGCAGAACCAGCCAGAGTAGTGTAGTGGATAAGCCAGCAGAACCAGCCAGAGTAGTGTAGTGGATATAGTAGCATGCCATCATGCTGGTGACAATAGGTTTGAGTCCCAGGCAGGTGGGTTAGGTAGGTTAGGTATGTCATGCTGGCAGTCTAGGGGTAGAGCTAGGCACAGCGATGGGAGGTCGAGGGCAAAGGAAAAAGCCAATAGATTCTGAGCTACCTTTGGGAGTAGAAAAAAAAAAATCCAGTAGAAAATGACATAGTGTGGGCCGTGCCTATGGCTCAAGGAGTAGGACACCGGTTCCAGCCAAAAACTGTAAAAAACAAAACAAAACAAAACAATGACATAGTGTGATTATAAATGATAATTTTTTTTTAAAGTCGAAAAATAAAAATACATTTTAGAGAAAATGTGCATAAATAGTGAGTAATAAGAATAAACAAGGATGGGCATGATGTGCTGGGCATTGTGGCAGGTGCCTATCTACATTCCCAGCCTCTTGGGAGGCTGAGGCAGCAGGATTGCTTACACCCAGGAGTTTGAGGTTACAGTGAGATATGATGATGCCACTGCACTGTAGCTCAGTGACAGAGCGAGACCCTGTATCAAAAAGAGAAAAGAATAAATAGGTTTGGCTTTTACTTTATAGACCCATAAAATGATTATATTTCTATGAGTGGGATTCATTTATGTTCATTCTGTTTTCTCTACGAGTTCCCATTATCTCTGTATACACATTCTCTGTTTGTACCATTTCCCAAGATTTATAGCATAATGTGTAGGTTTGAAATTGAAACAATAACAAAACTGTCCTGGTGAAGTGCTGGTTATTGGGGAAATACAGCCATCAGAGGCAAAAAGCAGTGTAGGATGAACATCTGGTTTCATGAGATATTTTGGAAAACTATGCGGCGTAGACCAACTGCTAGGTGATTGATTCTGTTTTGGCCTCCCACATCTGTAATTTCAAGTCACTAGGCAGAGCCACTTCTGATCCACATCTGCTCTTTAGTTTCTTACACACTGATGGGCAGATAATTTCTGGTTGTGCTTGGCTTAGAAGCTGAGTGCAGGGAGCCTCTGCGCTCCTGAGCCCGGGCTGCTGGGGTGGACTGGCTGCATCAGTATGCTGCCTCAGGACTCCTTAGTTCCCTGGAAGTGGGTGGCTGGGGGAGCGGAGGTCGCCTCCCCTGTGAAAGAGGGAGACTGAACTCCTTCCATCTCTGGTGTGCCGTGTCCCTGGGAAACCTCTATTTAATATCGTGTCCCCTTGGTTCTTTTCAGTTAGGTAGTTAGTAGTGAACATTAAACTCTGTATTTTCTTTTAAATGAAACTGAATGATAAGCATTATTACTCTTCTGCTTTTATGTTTATTATTTTAAATATTTTCTATTATTGCATTAATACCCTCTGAATAGCCCTCTTAGAGGAGTGCAGAGATTTTGCCTTGTTTTTTCTTTCTTACATTCACCTTTCATTTGTCATATATTGGTGGGGTAAATTCTATCTGTAGATAGGATTTATGGTCTTTATAATATATTATTGATTTTGTCTCTACTTTTACTTTATTATGTTGGCTTAGATTTTTTATTAATCTTCTTATGTACTCATCCACCCTTTTCTCCCAAATCTGTGTTCTTGTCCTCACTTCCCCGTAGTGATTCTAATAGCTGTGACCCTGGTGTGAATTGTTTTAGGTATCTGGTTCTTGTTTTCTTTTTGGAGATAGAGTCTCAAGCTGTTGCCCTGGGTAGAGTGCTGTGATGTCAACAGCTCACAGCAACCTCAAACTCTTGAGCTTAAGTGATTCTCTTGCCTCAGGCTCCCAAGTAGCTGGGACTGTAGGCTCCCGCCACAACGCTTGGCTATTTTTTGTTGTTGTTGCAGTTGTCATTGTTGTTTTAGTTGATACGGGCTGGGTTCAAACTTGCCAGCCTCAGTATATGTGGCCGGTACCCTACCCAGTGACCTACGGGCACTGCCAGGTATCTGGTTCTTGAAGCCTTATCCTTTGTCTTCAAAGTGAAATGAACTTGGCCCAGTGTTGGATTTGACCATTTCTGTTCTTCTGCCTTCATGGTCCAGTGTAACCAGCCGGGAGATGAAAAGTTGTTGCTGGTTGGTGTGCTCTTTCTACAGGAACAGGGTGAATCTTACTTCTTTTACTTGCCTTTTTGCTTTGGCCACCAAATTTAGAACTGAACTCATGGCTCAACTTTAAAAACATTGGCATATCTATGTTTTTAAATTTTGCTCATGGTCCTTGATATTTTTTCTGTAATTTATTTGATGTTCATCTTTAAGTAACTACTATCTTTAAGTAATTAAAATCTTTAAGTAACTATTTTTGTTGTATATGTTCTTATAAGTTGCCCCAGGACTATTACAGAATGAAGCGTAATACTTAAATATATCAGTTAATATATAGCAAAAATTATATCAGGCTTGTTCTCTAATAACCTGCCCCTTTCTTGTTTTTCACTGTGTTCATAGACCATTTGAAAAATAAATGACTTTTAGATTTTCCATAGTATGTGTCTGTGCAGTAATT
This sequence comes from Perodicticus potto, assembly GCA_963574655.1. Lineage (NCBI taxonomy): Eukaryota > Metazoa > Chordata > Mammalia > Primates > Lorisidae > Perodicticus > Perodicticus potto. The sequence continues at coordinate 95,043 of CAUYRH010049137.1, read as the reverse complement.
TCTATGTCTCTATTTTCAGCATGATCTTTCTTCCCAAAGGTTGCAGGGAGAGTAGCTGAGGAAAGGGGTGCAGTGCTGGGCCATGAGGTGGGCTACTGCATTCGCTTTGATGACTGCACTGACCTGCTGGCTACGCGAATTAAGGTGAAGTTCTCAAGTTGCTTTTCCTAGTGTAAACAGGGAAGAAGATTATTTGGGGGGAATTTAAAACAAGTAGCTCTTGCTGTTGTACATGATACTTTCCTGCAGAAAGCGTAGGAAATCATCCTGGCCCTCAGGGACGTTAGTCTGCTGGGAGGTACAGAACTCTTTCAAAGAGTCCTTGAATTTCAGCCCAGAAAGGAGCTTGGAAGTAAGGTTTAGCCCTTCTATAGATGATGAGGTAGAAAGCCTAGGAGGTTGAACGACTTGCCTTGTTAATTTGTCCATCAGTGATCAAATCAGGAATCAAAGCTGTCTTTTCTCATGAGTGTTACTGTTTTTTCACTAACTCAGATAGCTATCTAATTATAAAAACAAGCCTGTAAAAGACTTAAAAACAGAGAAAAAGTAGTATAAATTGATAAAGTGTAAAATTCATAAGTATTCTTTGCATTAGTTAGAACTTTCCATTTTTACGTGATAAAGGATTTTATAGGTGTGTTCTTTGACCTAGTTGCTAATGTTAAAATAGTTAGTATCAATAGTAATCAGTGTATAATCACCTCTATAGGGTGTCTACTGCATACCACAATGCCAGAGTCAAAGTCTAATCAGATAGTGCAGTGAAACAGTAAATGAAGATGCTTCGATGAAATGAAAATTGGTTATTAGAATCTTGTTTACTTCTCACTTTGCCACAGAGAAATATTTAAAATAAACCAGATGAGTTAAATGAACAATGTAATGATTTGTAAAAATGTGTACCTTGTTTTCCAAATTTGAGTCTTTTGTGAAAAGTTTTTGTATTGCATTTGGTTATAATTTTAAGGTACTCAGTTCTTGACTGGTGATTTGACATTTGGTGGCAAGTTCTTACTTGTTCCCCTGTGTATGTGATAATAACAGGTCCAAGAAAAATATGGAAATCTATCTCAAAAACACTTATGCTCCAGCATGCGTGGGGATGTTTAACAGCATCCAAAACCAAATTCAGTACTTTAACAAGGCTGTTATGGCATGTTTCTGAAGCAATTCATAAACGTTTGTCCTAAATTATATTAGCTGCCAATCCTTGCACACTACTGGGTGCTCGGTCCTATGATAAAACCTTTACATGTATAATTGGCCCTTCACATTTTTTGGTATCTGTATCCACAACTAACCTGGAATCCAAAATATTTAAAACAACAATAAAAAGTAACAAATGACAATAAAAAATAATTCAAATAAAAAACAACACAGTATAACAAATATTTACATAGCAATTACATTTTATTTGGTATTATAAGTAATTTAGGGAAAATTTAAAGTACACTGGAGGATATGTGTAGGTTATATGCAGACAAGCCATTTTATATAAGGGGCTTGAACATCCCAAAGATTTTGGTATCTTGAGGGGTTAGGGCTCTGGAGCTAATCCCCTGAGAATACTGTGGAACAGCTGTACTGTCTCATTTAGTTCTCACAATAACCCGGTGAGGTACGTGCTTTTACAAATGAGGAATCAGGCTCAGGGAACGCAAGTAACTTGCCCAAGGTTCAGACAGCTTGTAAGAGGTAGAGCCAGGATCTAAACTCCCAGCAGTTTGACACCATAGCCCATGTTTTTAACTTGACCCCTTCATCTAGATTCCCTAAAATAGTATCAGTTAGAGTTGAGGTTAATAATCTTAGGGTCTGTGATCTATGGTTTTGGGGATGTTTGAAGAATAATTATCTCAGACTCATGATATTCCTTTGGGCAGACACAGGCTTGTCTTCAGTGCCTGTTCATCAGTAGTACCAGTGGAGCAGGCCCAGAGGAAGTGGGGCTTAGCTGATGTTCACATAGTAAATGCAGGTTAAATTGTGCTAAAAGATTTGCAATCCCAGCTGAAGCTCCTGTGTTTGATGCCTTTTATAAACAGTTCCATTTCTTGATAATGAAAATAGTGGGGCATTTTCTTTGTGGGAATTGACTTATACACACACTGGTGAAGAGGTTTTACTGGAACATAACAAAGTTGTTCTTGACCTTAAAAACAATTATAGTGTAAACTATTTCTAAAACTTTGTGTTTTTACTTTTTAGTTTCTGACTGATGGAATGCTGGTCAGGGAGATGATGGTTGATCCATTGTTAACAAAATACAGGTAAATGTGTTTTTCCTATGATAACTTTCCTAAAGTTTCCAAAGTTCACAAACAGATTGAGAAGCAGTTGTGTTAGTGCTGAGATTCATGCTTGTGTTCTGCTACCCCGATGCTTTTCTCTTGACCTTGGCTTTTTTTGGATCCTTGATGTTCTTCTCAGAATTTACATGATATAGTCTCTTTACAGTTAAAAATGGGCTAATTAAGAATCCTAGTCATTATTTAAACAGTCTGTCAACTTGTCCTTTTTATCTGACCTCTATCGTGCCTCAGGATTGATGGTGACTACGGAAAGAACTAACTGACTATAGTGTTCTGTTGAATATAATACACAGAGTCCGAATAATTATCACTTTCTCCCTTCTTGTGTGTTTTTGTCCCTCACTTATGGCATTAAGGTTGTCCCTTCCAGGCCCTGGCATTCTGAGAGAGGATGTCACATTTGAATGTCTGGTACATGTGTGTCACAGCTGCCGCTGCTTTAGCTGCCTCTGAAGCTTAACAGTCTTGAGGTGGTTGAGCCTTGTTCCAATTTTTATAGCTCTCTGGGGTTATAGGTCATTTAAAATCAGGTACTGAAACCTATTAGAATTTGATATGAATTTTAAAACTCTTTAAAGATAGCAATATATCATTTTTTATCAAGTTATAATAATGTCATCATTTTTATTAGCTCAAGAATTACCTTGTCAAAGAGGAGTGATTTGGATTTACTTCTGATACAAGCTGGTTGCATGGCTAGGTACCGCATCTCTCAGATGGTCTAGACGAGGTCCTGTGCAGTGCGTTGTTTAGGTGCTCACGGAGTGCTTTCCTCTGATTCTCAGCGCCATCATGCTGGACGAGGCTCACGAGAGGACCTTGTACACTGACATTGCCATTGGCTTGCTAAAAAAGGTATGTCTTCTCTGCCAGGTTTTTTTGGGGGTGTGTGTGTTTGTTTTGTTGCCTAATTAAGAAAGAAATTATAGCAATTTGGAAAATCCAACAAAATACCAAAGAAACAAATTAAAATCATCCATAATCCTACCCATTCAGGAAAAATCACTGGTAGAATGTTGGTTCCGTTTCTGTGTGTATGTTCATTCGTTTTGGCATGATAGGGATTCTGTTATGTGTGCTAATTAGCGTCTTGCATATTATACTTAATGTTACATCAAGATCATTTCCCTGCATCATTGAATATTCTTTGAAGACGTTATTTATTTATTTATTTTTACAGTTTTTGGCTGGGGCTGGGTTTGAACCCACCACATCGGTATATGGGGCCAGCGCTCTACTCCTTTGAGCCACAGGCGCCGTCCCTGAAGACGTTATTTTTAATAGGTGTATAATCGCATGTCTACCAGAAAGTATTTCTTTCTTCTACTATTAGCCATTTATATGGTTTCCAGATTTTAAACATTTTAAATACTGTTGCAGTAGGCAGTTCTGTAATTCAGTCTGTTTCATATTTGTTTTTTTGTTGTTGTATTTTTACCTTTTTATTATAAAGGTTTCAAACATACTTCAGAGTAGAGAAAAGGTATAAATGACCCCCATGTACCCATATGTGGCTTCAGCAATTATACCTCACAGCCAGTCTTCTCCACCCTACCTCTACAAATGCCCAATCACAAGAGCGTGGAAAGCATGACAGACAGGGTGATTAAGAGCATGGACTTCGAGTTTGACTGCCTGGGTTCACATTCTGACTGCTGAATTTACTCATCTCTAAAACGAGGTTAATGGTAGCCTCTGTATCTGCACCTGTGGCTGTTTGGATTTAAGTCAAATAAGATTTTAAAGCTCAGTTTCTTAGTTACACTAGGTACATTTCAAGGGCTCTCCAGCCACATGCGGCTAGTGGCTTCTGCCTTGGTCAGCGCAGATACGGAGCCACTTCATCACTAAGGAGCATGCTGTTGGGCAGAGCTGCTCTGTATCAGCATTAGTTTTGAGGCTCAAGTATGATAATGTCAACTCTTAGGGCGGTGCAGTGCAGAGTCACAACTAGACTATGAGGTGCTAAGTAGAGAGAGGTGTTCTCTTTGGGACGATGTCCACAGCTAGGTGAGGAGAGGGTGGGCTGGATTCCAGAGCCCTCAGCTGCCTCTGCCAGGCGTTTTGTGCATTGTACACACTTCATCCATAACTTTAGTCTGTGTTAGCTGTTGCTGTACTTATTGTCATTGTTATTTTATTCCTTGCTCAAAAATTTAGACTTTTTTATACTTATGAGGCATTATCCCACCAGGTTATTACCTTTTTCAGGAACAGCATAATAAGAGGGCCTGTTTCACCCAATATTTGCCAACACTGGGCAGTAGCCTAAGAAAAAATCTTTGCCATTGTGATAGGTTTAAAAAAAACTCATTGCTATATATTTTTGCTGTAGTTTAATTTGATGATTTCTCCTATGCTTGTTGATTATCTGTTTCTTTGAATAACTATTAATGTATTTTGCTGTATTTCTGTCTTGGTGTTATCTTTTATTGTTTGGTTTTGATATACTTTTCCATATTTTAATTGTATATACATGGATTCAGACTATCCCAAGACCCACGTATCAGGAAAAAAATGATTTTATTCTCAATAAATTCAGATTTGAATTTTAAAGGTCTTTTATAGTCTTATGATTTTTTTTTTTTTTTTGAGACAGAGCCTCAAGCTGTCACCCTGGATAGAGTGCCGTGGCATCACAGCTCACAGCAACTTCCAATTCCTGGGCCCAAGCGAGTCTCTTGCCTCCGCCTCCCAAGTAGCTGGGACTACAGGCACCTTCCACAACGCCCGGCCATTTTTTGGTTGCAGCCGTCATTGTTGTTTGGCGGGTCCGGGCTGGATTCGAACCCGCCAGCTCAGGTGTACGTGGCTGGCTCCTTAGCCTGTTGAGCCACAGGCGCCGAGCCTATTCTTATGATTTTTAAAAAGCTTTTTATTTTAGAAAATTCCATGCATTTATAAAATTACAAAGATTGGTATAATGATCCCCTTTTTACCTGTGATTTTAATAATGATTAATTTCTGTTCGGCCTTGTTTCATCTATAAGCCCCCTTTGGCCCAAAAATACACATGCTGGATTGTTTTGAAGTAAATTTCAGATATCAACTTGTTTTATCCACAAGTATTGCACTGTTATCATTATTTCTACCTCTTTAGATTCAAAAAAAGCGAGGGGACCTTCGATTGATTGTGGCTTCAGCGACTCTGGATGCAGAGGTAGGAGCATCGCCCCTTTCTTCTGCCCCTACACACTGGAATTATTGGTCATACGCTTGGGAAGTCACGTGTAGCAAGACCTTGTCTTTGGCAGGCTGGCCCGCCTTCTTGATGGGGCCATCTGATATCCTAGGTTTCATATAATCAGGGGATACTCTGTTTCAGCTTGTGGGTGGAAATTAACCTGTAATTAATTGAGTTCATTATTACCTACTTGTCTTGTTTTTCTGCATACTATTTATTCCATACATAGGCAGCTTCTTTTTGTTATTCTTTTCAAATGAGGCTGTATTTCTTGAATTTATTTATGACTTTAGCATATATATTTAGATTTTTCTGTATACTTGAAGTTTCCCCTATATATATAATAATTTCCATGTTAAAATTTTTTATGGATAAGTTCACATTATTTTTCTCCCTTGTTGACAAACACCAGTTCACCTAAACAAATATTTTTAGCCACTTCTTATATACCAAGGGTGCCAAAAAATGTGTATACATTTTAAGCAATCTTGTTGGAAGTAAAACGCTCATTCCCCAAAAGTGTACGAATTGCAGGTGAAATGGATGTGCATAGCATGTCCAGATATACTTGGCCAGTAATGGTACCATCAATTCAACTTCAAAAAGTAGTACATAGGTAACATCTCTTAAAATGTGTATACGTTTTTGGCACCTTCAGTATGTATGCTAAGCACCATGCTAGCTATAGGTGATTTGTACACTCCCTCACACATTTCGGGAAGCAGACGCTTATATAGATGATTACAGTTCAGTGTTCAGGGTGGGTGCTAAGGTAGGCCATCCTTAACTCCAGCCAGCTGGGGCTGCCCAGAAGCTTTCACAGAGGAGATGTCATCCTGGGCTTGAAAGATACGCAGCAGTTTTCCAGATGTGCAGACGTGGAGATGGACCTTAGACATGTTTAGACCCACAGGGGCACGAAATCATGTGTTCAAGGAGCTTTGAGTCTTATCTTGCCTGCCAGGCCCACAAGGGTGGTCTGTCCCCAAACCACCTCTCTGACTTTAACTTTTTCCACCATCTCCAGTGTTCCCTGTGTCCCAGCCCCACTGGTCCCCTTGTTGTTCCTGAAAATAACCCAAACATACTTATGCTCTGGGTGTGCCCTCTTTATAGACCATTCTTCCTCTAGTCATTCTCTTTGCTCTCCCCTCATTTCATTCCATTGTTGATCATTTATTATCTCCTCCAATCTTTTCCTGATCACCCTATCTAAAACATATCTTATGGCTCTCTGTCCTCTTAGTCTGATCACTTTGTTTCTGTTTAGCCCTCATCACTGCCTAACACTGTATGCATATTCAGTGTTTATTGTGTGTCTCCTGTCACTAAACTGTAAGCTCCATGAGGATTGGGACTTTGACTTGCTCATTGTTTTATCCCTTCCACCTAAAGCAATGTCTGACACAGAGAAGGTGCTTGGGTTCATTGAATTTTGATTGAATGAGAAGCAGTGGGAGATTAAAGATTAAAATGGAGGGGCTCACATTCAGATATTGGAAGGCCCTAGAGCAGTGGTTCTCAACTTTCCTAATGCCGTAGCCCTATAATACAGTTCCTGTGGGTCGCAACCCACAGGTGGAGAACCACTGCCTAAGACGCTAAGTGAAGGAGGATAGACTCCATTTTGGGAAGGTGTGGGATACAGTAATGACTTGATTATATTTGGATTCTAGCGCGATGGCTCATGCCTGTAATCCTAGTACTCTGGGATACTGAAGTGGGTGGATTGCCTGAACTCACGTGTTTGAGACCAGTCTGAGCCAGAGTGAGACCCTGTCTCTAAAAATAGCCGGGCACCTGTAGTCACAGCTACTTGGGAGGCTGAGGCAGGAGAATTTCTTGAGCCCAAGAGTTTGACGTTGCTGTGAGCTATGATGCCATAGCACTCACAAAGTTGCCGAAGTGAGACTCTGTCTAAAAAAAAAAAAAAACAAAAAACAGAAAGAAAGAAAAATTATACTAGGTGTTGTGTAGAAGAGACAGGAGTAGATGTGGAGATGCCAGTAAAGATGGAAAGGGGCTTGGGCCCCTGGCTTCTGGGTTCTGGTCCCTGGTCGCTCTGTGGCTCCATGGGTGCAGGACAAATTGGAGAGAGAAAAAGCTCAGCATGGCTAAGATGCATGGATGTCTGTGGGTATACCCAGAGTGGTTTCTCAGACCTTTTCACAGGCTGTAGAAGTCTGTTGTCTTAAGTTTGCCCGTGATAACTTTTGGGTTAAAGCTCCTTTATTTTCCTCTTTAATTATTTTTATCTCCTTCATCTATAACATCTGGTGGAATGCTATTTTGAGGGCTATATCTAACCTCATCTCCAGTTACCTCCTCCAATGCAAAGGTGCATAGAGCATCTTCATTTGATCTCTTCCCTTCTTAAAATTATTTAATTAAGTTTAAAAAGTATTCTAAGTGGGTTTTGTTGTGTTGAAAACTATGTCCTGGCTGGTGCCTGTGGCTCAGTGAGTAGGGCACTGGCCCCATATACCGAGGGTGGCAGGTTTGAACCCGGTCCCGGCCAAACTGCAACAACAACAAAAAATAACCAGGCATTGTGGCGGGTGCCTGTAGTCCCAGTTACTCAGGAGGCTGAGGCAAGAGAATCGCTTAAGCCCAAGAGCTGGAGGTTGGTGTGAGCTGTGATGCCATGGCACTCACGGCACCCTACTGAGGGTGACAAAGTTAAAAAAAAAACTATAACGTTCTGGTCTTTGTGTAGATTCACTGTTAATTCATAATTATTAATTGTTCACATTGACTTTTATTGTCTTTCAATGTAGCACAGAGATTTAAAAAGTAGCCACTTTTAATTCTGTCTACAGTAGTTACAGATGCAGTTGATGTAGATGACTTTCTGGAAGTAATTTTTTTTTTTTTGAGACAGGTTCTCACTCTGTTACCTGGGCTCTAGTGCAATGGTGTCAGCCTGACTCACAGCAACCTCAAATTCCTGGGCTCAAGCAATCCTCCTTCCTCAGCATCTCTAGTAACTGAGACCACAGGTGCCCACCACTACACCCAGCATTTTTTCTATTTTTTTGTAGAGATGTTGTCTTTCCCTTGCTTGGGCTGGTTTTGAACTCCTGGCCTCCACTAGTCCTTCTGCCTCAGTCTCCCACTGTGAGCCACTGAGCCCAGCCCAGTTGATTTTTTTAGAGTAGCCCTGCAAGCCCTTGCACTTTGTATGTGAGGCAGATCATTAGTGCAGTTCTTGGGCTCCTGGGTTTCCAGGAGCAGGGATGGGCATGTTTTGTAAAGATACCTGGGGCAGTAAGGAAGACAGGCCTTATGGTTACATAACCAGGCCACAGGGAAACTGGAGTATAGTTGGGGAGTGGGAAGAACATTTGGAATCAAATTATGGAATATTTACCAAATAGCATGTCCATGCCCCCTGTGCAGCTGACATCAGCCTTTTTCTGCCCAGTGCTTACCCACCTGCCAGTTTGATCACTCAGCTCTTCTTAGTCTTTGCTTCTCTGTGTACCTTGTGTTCACATACCCTAAAGCATGATCTTTGCTGTTGTTTTCCTTATCCCCCTCCTTGGCTAGCCCTCCCCATAGGCTGCAAGCATGTTGGTCACATGCCATTGAATAGGACGTGGCCACTTGCTCGGCAGAAATTGCCAAGAGCTGCTTTTCCCCATAAGGTGCTGTGGGGGTGTCAGGAAGGTGCATCACTGATGGCCTACCCCATATAAACCATTGTGTAACTCCGGCTATACCTGGAAAGATGGAGAAGACACCATCCCTGCCTAAAAGCAGAAACACTGGGGGCAGGAGCATACCTACTATTCACAGAAGTAAAAGTTTCTTTTTATAAACTGGTAACTTTATGAGCATGTCTTGTGCTTTCCACATAGAGGTACATATCAAACTGATTTAACCTGTATCAACGTGAATCACACCTTTTGATCAAAGTTTTGGTTAAATAAAATACAGAGGACAGGAATAAGGTAAACAACACCACACTTACACATTAACCCAGGTGCGTTACCGAATGCAGTTTTGAAATCAAACCTTTGTTATTTTTATCAAACTGTAAGTCAGGGTGGCGCCTGTGGCTCATCAAGTAGGGCGCCGGCCCTATATACCGAAGGTGGTGGGTTCAAACCCAGCCTCGACTGAACTGCAAAACAGAAAAATAGCTGGGCATTGTGACGGGCGCCTGTAGTCCCAGCTACTCGGGAGGCTGAGGCAAGAGAATTGCCTAAGCCCAGGAGTTGGAGGTTGCTGTTAGCTGTGTGACGCCATGGCACTCTACCGAGGGCGATAAAGTGAGACTCTGTCTCTGCAAAAAACAAAAAAAAACAAAAAAAACTTTTAAGTCAATACTCTGTCACTGAAATGTGATTCCCCCACAATTTCAGTAAGAAAAATGTGAATTTGGGTGGCGCTTCTGGCTCAGTGAGTAGGGCGCCAGCCCCATAAACCAAGGGTGGCAGGTTCAAGCCTGGCCTTGGCCAAATTGTAGCAAAAAATGGCTGGGCATTGTGGCTGGCGCCTGTGGTCCTAGCTACTCAGGAGGCTGAGGCAGGTGGATCACCCATGTCCAAGAGCTGGAGGTTGCTGTGAGCTGTGACTACACAGCAGTCTACCAAGGGTGACAAAGTGAGACTCTATCTCTAAAAAAAAAAAAGAAAAGAAAAATGTGAAAATTTTAAGATTATTGTGCAACCCATCATCTGTATTACATATATCTAATCTCTGTTGCCCTCCTCTCCTCTGCCAGTTTTATATTATTTTGTTTCCATGAATTACTATGAATTTTTTTTCTGAGAAAAATGAAGAATTTATTTTTATTTTTATTATTTTTAGAAATTTCGAGATTTCTTCAATCAAAATGAAACCAGTGACCCAACCAGGGATACATGTGTGATCCTTACAGTGGAAGGGAGAACATTTCCTGTGGATATCTTTTATCTACAAAGGTAATGATGCTTGAATTCTTTTTTTTTGAGAGAGAGCCTCAAGCTGTCACCCTGGGTAGAGTGCCATGGCACCACAGCTCACAGCAACCTCCAATTCCTGGGCTCAACTGAGTCTCCTGCCTCCACCTCCCAAGTAGCTAGGACTACAGGCACCCAACACAACACCCAGCTTTTTTTTTTTTTTTTTCGGTTGCAGCCATCATTGTTGTTTGGCGGGCGGGGCTGGATTCGAACCTGCCAGCTCAGGTGTATGTGTCTGGTGCCTTAGCTGCTTAAGCCACAAGCGCCGAGCTGATGCTTGAATTTTTGATGGTGATGATTAGAAAACTCCACCTGGGCTCTGTGCAAATAGCACATGGTTATGGTGCTGGCCACGTGCACTGAGGCTGGCAGGTTTGAACCAAGCCTGGGCCAGCTAAGCAACAATGACAACTGCAACAGAAGAATAGCCGGGCATTGTGGCCGGCTCTGGTAGTCGCAGCTACTTGGGAGGCTGAGGCAAGAGGATCACTTCAGCCCAAGAGTTGGAGGTTGCAGTGAGCTGGGACGCCACGGCACTCTACCCAGGGCAACGTAGTGAGACTCTGTCTCAAAAAAAAAATAAAACAACAAAAACTTCACCTATAATGTGGAGTGACAGGGAACTCCATCTGCTCAAGCTCTAAGGGGATGAGGAAGAGCACGTTCTGTGTCTCTTGTCATTGATCTAGGATGCTGAGGAACTCTGCTTAGCATCACTGTTGAATTTAAACTTTTAACACTGATGCACACTTTTCTCTGAGTCTGGCCAGTAGCTCAGCTCAGTTGGAGAGAGCAAAGTGGTGAAAGGTTGCAGGAGAGGAGCTTGGTAGTTCTCAGAACTGGGGTTTACAAGGCTGCCTGTCAGTGGGAGCAGTACTGGTGGTTTGGTTCTCGCCTCTCCATACCTTAGTGAGAAGGCCTGATTGGCATTTTTGGGAGGAGGTCCATGGACAAGAAAGGAGCCTCCTAATTCCTATATGCAGTCACAGCAAAGACAAGGAGTTTGGTCCAGTGGTTGATAAATCCAGGGAGTTGTAGACTTGACTTCTGAGTCACTCTGGCTAGATAGTACATCTACCAGCTCCATCCACCCAACTCATATATGCTGCCAGCGGTCAGGAGGGAAAATGGGCCAGAAAGAGTTTGGGATTCACCACTAGGACTACAGTCCCAGATTTTTCACTGGCCCCGTGTCTTTGCATGTTAAAGATAATACATCTCCTTACATGGGTATATCATTTTTATCTCTTTGCACATAAAGCTAAAAATCATAGTTTATATAAGTATGGATTACTCTTGGATGCCACATTTTAAAAAAAGGGGGGAAAAGTGAATATTTATGTTATTTATCCAGGTACTAAATACCTGCTGGGCAAGTCTAAACTAACTTTGAGGAGGCTATGCTGCCAGATGATTAGGGTAACTGATCTGTAATTAAGGAGCATAGTCTCCTAATGAATTCATCCCACACATCTTTTCAGTCCTGTTCCAGATTACATCAAATCAACTGTGGAAACGGTGCTGAAAATACACCAGACAGAGGGAGATGGAGACATATTAGCGTTTCTTACTGGCCAGGTAATTCCTCTGGACCTCTCCGTGATGAGGCATGTTAAGGCAGCACCAAAATTAACACAAGCTCTGTTAATTTACTCTGCCATTTATTTAATGCATTGTTGTATTATGTGGTTACTTAATTGTGTAAACATTTGTTTGCTTCAATGTCATTCATCTACCAACTAAACTGACAAGAAGTTATGAGCGTCTGCCTGTTCAATCTGCAAAGGGCTAAATGTATTTCACATTTATTAGCTGATTCCAGAATAAATTAGATAGTTGATTCGATGGGTTATATTGTCTGCCAGAATGGAATATGACGTTAGGCCCATTTTGCTGTTTCATACCTCTTTTCCCAGTGACACCTTTACTTATCCTGGAAGTGACAAGTGTCCACGTGACAGGAAAAACAATTGAACAAGCCCAAGTGCTCACTCAATATGGTAGCACTATTCAGAGCTAGCTTCCAGCTATAATGCCAATGCCAAACACTTCTGTAGTTCAGCAATCTTTTCTGGGGAAGGTGTATAACAATTTTATACGCTGCAACTTGTCCATATGCATATGTAAGCTGAGCGAAATAGTCATTGTTTTTATTTATTGGGAACTCTTCTATTCATTGCAGATAGTATAGACTTTTAGTAATTAATATTAGTTACAAATTTTTATCTGTTGATGGTCGTTGTTCAGTAACATTTGATTAAATACTACCCCAAAGTGGAAGATTATGGCACTAAAATTCTTGAATCTGGCCAAAATTAAAATCCTGATCCCAACTTTCATTTTCTTACACTGTGATAAAATGGCATGTTTCAAATTAATCTTGTTTTCTTTGATTCCTGGTTTGTTGTCTTTAGGAAGAGGTAGAAACTGTTGTTTCCATGCTGATCGAGCAGGCTCGAGCACTAGCTTGCACAGGGATGAAGAGACACCTCCGAGTTCTCCCCATGTATGCAGGACTGCCTTCCTTTGAGCAAATGAAAGTGTTTGAAAGGGTATCACGCAGTGTCAGAAAGGTGAGACTACTGATGCCCATGGGTATTTGTGGCCATTTACAATCACATTGTTGGCCCTTTGCTCTCCTTTCCATATGTTGGAAAGGATTTTTATGGTGGACGTGAATCTTAGTAAACAGGAATGTTTCTTTCAGAGTTTTAGGTTCATGTTTCTGTGTAGTAGATCTAAAAGCGCATGATAAATAAGGTGTGAAGATTCCTAAACCCACCCCAGGGGAGGGTACTCACAATACTGCCTCTCTTCTGCCTGCTCGATATTTCCCATGACATGATAGATACTTACTACCTTGGCTTATGGGACTGTTTTGGCGGATTGTGCTTAGTCAGAGCAGTAGGTAAGTTACCACAGTGGTCTAAAACCTAAATCGCTTAAGCATCAGTTTGCCCATAGAACCAAATTTAAACCAGTTAATTCAAGGTGTGGCATAGAAATCTTTAGCCTTGAACTTGGGGTGGGGAAGGGTGTGGTGGAAAGCATCTTGTATGAAGGAGCAAGTAGGCAGCCAGTCCGCTTACTGCTCCTTGTGCCTCTGGGCCTGACTCTGCTTTACCTCCCATCAGATTAGGAATGCATGGAGCCAGCCAGAAGTCAGCTTATATAGTAGTAGCTAAAGGAGGTGTGGGATGGTCTGAGGACCTGTTTTCAATTTCAGACCACTTGGAAGAGGGTGCTCAGCATTTTGGCCACCGGGATAGAGCAGCTCAAATCTGCCCAGTCAAACATTAATTGTGGCCAGCCAATCTGGAGTCCTGCTTCCTCCCCTGGGTTGCAGTGTGCCCTGCTGTGAGTTTCTCAACCTTGAGTCTCAGGTTTTGTAGCTGCTGAACATAAGTTATAACTTTTAAATAGTTTATAACATAAAATCTCAACTCTCTACTACATAAAAACATTAGGAAAATTTTTATAAAATGATCGTTTATAATATGATTTTTATAAGATGATTTATTTATTTATTTTTGAGACAGTGAGACAGTCTCACTTTGTCACCCTTGGTAGAGTGCCATGGCATCTTATCTCACGGCAGCCTCCAGTGTAGCTGGGACTATAGGCACCTACCTCAATGCCCGGCTGTTTTTAGAGACAAAGTCTCACTCTGGTTCAGGCTGGTCTCAAACCTGTGAGTTTAGGCAATCCACTGCCTTGGCTTCCCAGAGTACTAGGATTACAGGCATGAGCCATCGCACCTTGCCTATTAGATGATTTAGAAAATGCAGTGTACCTGAGAAAATTTCTAAGGACTATATATACATGTCCTTTGCTGCTTAAAACCCTCCAGAGGCACTTGGAATAAAATACAAATGTCTCTCACTGGCCCAGAGACCGCGCGTGATCTGGTCTCTGCCTCCCTCCTTAACTTCCTCTTGTGCTTCCTCTGCATTCCGGCTGTTCCTCCTGCCTGTGAACTGTTTCTTCTGCTTAGATCTCTGTAGGATTGGCTGCTTCCGGAAGTTAACTCGGGTCTCCACCACAGTCATTCAGAGAAGCTTTCCCTGGCCAACCAGTGTACTGTTATTATGCCCTGTTATTATAATATTAAAACATAATATACGTGTTACATGCTGCATGATATATTACCTGGTTGAATTTTCTTCCTGGTATTTGTTGCTGTCTGAAATAACCTTGTTTTTGTTTAGTACCTCCATACCCCAAACATGCCAGAGTAAATTCTTTTTTTTTTTTTTTTTTTTTTGTGACAGAGCCTCAAGCTGTCGCCCTGGGTAGAGTGCCATGGCATCACAGCTCACAGCAACCTCCAACTCCTGGGCTTAAGTGATTTTCTTGCCTTAGCCTACCAAGTAGCTGGGACTACGGGCGGCCACAACATCCAGCTATTTTTTGGTTGTAGTTGTCATTGTTGTTTGGCAGGCCTGGGCTGGATTTGAACCTACCAGCTCTGGTGTATGTGGCTGGTACCTTAGCCACTTGAGCTACAGGCACCGAGCCACCAGAATAGATTCTGATCTGTCTTGTACATCATACATTCCCAGCACCTTGAACAGCTCATGACAAAGCCCACACCCTCAGAAAATAGAATGTGACTGGATAAATGAAGATAGTGATTTACTTTGGTTGTGCAAAGGGAAAAACTAGCATTCTTGAATATTTTCTATGTTCTAAGTAGTAGGCTCTGATCCCTTTATGTATATGTCTTATTTAATCCTTTCAGCAATCCTGTGGGAGGTGATAAATAGTATTATTTAGGTAAGGAAATGGATGCTCCAGAGGTTGAGTGACTTGTCCAGGGTCACATGATTAGGGAGACTTCAAACCCAGGTTACCCTGACTCTGACACTCATGCTCTTTCTGGTAGATCAAATTGCCTGTCACAGATTCTATGGTGTTGGAAATACCATTCAATCTTAGCATGTCTGAGAGTTTAGTAAAAGTGAAATGAATGAAATAATCTCTTCTTTTCTGTGGGAAACTTAGGTGATAGTGGCCACGAATGTGGCAGAAACCTCCATTACAGTCAGCGGTGTTGTGTATGTGATTGACTGTGGCTTTGTGAAACTTCGAGCTTACAATCCCAGGACGGCTATCGAATGCTTGGTGGTAGTGCCAGTGTCCCAGGCATCAGCCAACCAGCGAGCAGGACGTGGTGGTCGCAGCCGCTCGGGGAAATGTTACCGCCTTTATACAGGTAAGTGTGGCTTTCCTTAAGGTTTTGACTTTCTCATAGTCAGCCTGGGCATCGGAGAATGTAGCAAAGATGACAGAACTTAGTATCAAATCCAGACCTCCCTCACAAAGCTCTGTGTCATCTGACCCCTACTGCCCTCCTTGCTCCAAATAGCATTTTGTTGCTGTCACTCCTCATCAGCCAGAGCTGGACCATGGGTCACCACCTATCTGCCATCACTGTTCTTACCTGAGTGAGGTCTGGCCTGTTTGTAGCCACATGCCCTATAGCGTGGGCTCTGTGTGTCAGGTCCTGTCTTTCTTTCTTTTCCCTTGGGTTTACTGCGTTGTTTTCTTATTCTGAGATCCCTGAATCTTTTGGGGCCTCTGTTGAGTTCCACTTTTGCCTCTGATTCAGAGCGTCTCTGCTGAGCTAAAATGCAGAGTCCACTCTTTCATAGAAAATAAATAGCTAGTAAATTCCCTCTCTGTGCCAGGCACCATTCTAGGCTCTGAGGGAGCAGAATGAAATTCCAGTACCAGCCCTTCAGGAGCTTTCTTTCCAGCTTGAAGACGGTCTTATCTACAAATGATGATGTGCCCTGAGTTGCTGTTTCCCCCTTTGTACTCCTCTTTTGTGGGGGATGATATCGAGATTTCCCCCATTTGTCTAGATTCAATGTCTAAGTCGTTGTTAATTCCCTCCTCCTCTCCAATACCCATCTGCACTCATTTATCAGGTCCAGGGTTGTTTTGTTCTGTTTTGCTTTTTTCTATTGCTGTAGCTACCTCTAAACAAGGTCCAGGAGTTTTAGCCCGCCTTTTATCTGTTTTCCCTTCTTGCTATCATTGTCCTTGTTTAGCGTTTGACATTGTTCTTGCTTTTGTCAAATGATCACCGAACACCTGCTTTGTGCTGAGCATGGTTTTAGAGCTTGGAAATCTGGGGCTAGGTCTGTGGCCACGTGGTAGACAGTCTGGTGGTAGCTACTAGAAAATCTACTAACAGTTCAGCATATTATGGTATGTTGGGGCTGCCATAAAGAATAGGGAGCCCTGGAAGCAGAGAACAGGCTCAATTACCCTGCTGGGGAGCATTTCACAACCAAGGTGGTGTTTGGGCCTGACCTTAGTTTTTCAGGTGAGGGGGTGGCAGGGGAGGTCAATTTTAGCACTCCAGACGGGACATGGAATATACCAGTACTTAGAAGGAAGGAAGGGGATATGGGATATTCGTGGAAAGGAGGGAATAGGTTAAGGCCAGGGAAGTAAGGGCAACCACTGAAGATGCTAAGAAGGAGGCTCTTTGTTTGTAGCTCAGTGGCTAGGGCACCAGCCACATACCCTGAAGCTGGCAGGTTTGAACCCAGCCTGGGCCTGCCAAACAACATTGACAACTACAACCAAACAACCAGGCGTTGTGGCGGGCACCTGTAGTCCCAGCTCCCAGCTACTTGGGAGGCTGAGGCAAGGGAGTTACTTAAGCCCAAGCGTTGGAGGTTACTGTGAGTTGTGATGCCATGGCACTCTACCCAGGGTGACATAGTCTCTATCTCAAGGAAAAAAAAGATGCTAAGAAGGAATGGTTGGAGTGGGAAAAGGAGCACCCAGCAAAGGACATTCTGAAATGCAGATGAGGAGGAAGTTTCAAGATAATTTTCTTTTTAGAAATAATTTGAGGTGAAATTTACACAACAAAATTAACCATTTTTCAAGTGAGCAATTTAGTGGCATTTCTTATATTCACAATGTCTGCAACCACCACCTCTATCTGGTTTCAAAACAGTCTCCAAAGTTAAACTTCTTACTTATTAAGCAGTTTCTCCCCATTATTCTCAGTCCCCAGCCCCGGGCAATTAGCAATCTGCATTCTTCTCTCTGGATTTCTCTCTTTTGGCTATTTCATAACAATAAAATCATATAATAAGTGGTTTTTTGTTTGTAGCTTCTTTTACTTAGCATTTTTGAGGTTCATCTGCAATGCAGCATGTTTTTTCATTCCTTTTTTTTTTGAGACAGAGCCTCAAGCTGTCACCTTGGATAGAGTGCTATGGCATCACAGCTCACAGCAACCTCCAATTCCTGGGCTGAAGTGAGTCTCTTGCCTCCGCCTCCCAAGTTGCTTGGACTACAGGCGCACACCACAACGCCTGGCCATTTTTTGGTTGCAGCTGTCTTTGTTGTTTGGCAGGTCCAGGCTGGATTCGAACCCGCCAGCTCAGGTGTACGTGGCTGGCGCCTTAGCCCGCTGAGCCACAGGCGCTGAGCCTTTTTCATTCCTTTTTATGAGTGAATTCCATTGCATAGATAAATCACGATTTGTCCATTCATGTGTTGACAGGCTGTTTCCATCTTTTGGCTGTTGTGAATAGAGCTGCTATGAATGTGCATGTATGTGTGTGTGTGTGAGTACTTGTTATTCTTTTTTTTTTAAGAGACAGTCTTACTTTATTGCCCTCCATAGAGCGCTGTGGCATCACAGCTCACAGCAACTTCCAACTCCTGGGCTTAGGTGATTCTCTTGCCTCAGCCTCCTGAGTAGCTGGGACTACAGGTGCCCACCACAACGCCCGGCTATTTTTTTGTTGCAGTTTGGCTGGGGCCAGTTTCAAACCCGCCACCTTCCGTATATGGGGCTGGTGCCTTACCCACTGAGCCACAGGCACTCCCCTTAGTACTTGTTTTTCATTCATTTGGGTATTATAAGGTCATATGATAATTCTGTGTTTAATTTATTAGGAGCTTGAGTTATTATTATTTTTTTATTGTTGGGGATTCATTGAGGGTATAAGAAACCAGGTTACACTGATTGCATTTGTTAGGTAAAGTCCCTCTTACAATTGTGCCTTGCCCCCAAAAGGTGTGTCACACACCGAGACCCCACTCTTCTCCCTCCTTCCCTCTCTCTTCTCGTCCTTTCCCTCAGCCCTCTCCCTCCTCCTTTCTCTCTCTGCTGGAGCTTGAGTTATTTTAAAGAGGAAATGACCAGCCTTATTTCTTGTGCCATAGTAATCATGTACTAGAATGTAGACTAAAGATTGACCCATGGATTGGGGTGAGCCCCACTGGCTCCTGTAGCATGAGCAGTTTTGGTAGGGGTGGGGTTGGAGAGTTGCTGGCTGACTGTAATGAGGGTGTCTGTGTCCAGCCCCTGGCTTCTAGATTGTGCAGCTCTGAGCAGGGTGCCATCTGCTCAGATCCTTTACAGTTTCCCAGAACCTTCCAAGACATTTCCTCAGCCTATCTTCTCCAGTTAACTGCCCGCACTATACTATACTACGTCCCAGCTGAATTATACTCTTCTTGCGCTGCCTTCTGCTTACACTTTGATACCTTTTCCTTGGGCCATTTTCTCTTTGCCCAGCAGCAGAGCCTCCTTATGCTTCACATCCCCTCAAATGGCAGGTCCTTTCTGAAGCTTCCATAGGGGTGTGCCGGTGACTGTGCTGGCCTTTCCTGAGCCTCCACCCCCTTTGGGAGGCCCACTCACTGGGAATATGCCTGTTCCTCCTTGGAGTCTCGTCGCTTCAGAGCACTGAAGCTTTTCAAAGGGATTGCCTATGGCTCCTGCAGCTCCTGGCCCATCTCCTACACTGCGGTCCTCCAGAGAGTTGAGTATCTTTGGACTCTTAGGAAACACCTACTTCCTGTGAGCATCTTCTCAACAAACGAGTCATCTGATAATTCTGTTTCTCCCTTGGTCAGTAGGGTGCTGTATCGAGCATGCTCTAGAAACTACAGGGAGTGTCCCATTTGGAACTTCCTACTGTTGCCTGTCATCCAAAATCTTCCACTTAGACCATGCATTTGGCAATTTCTGTCAGTCAGTCCACAAAATATTGGATGTTTGTTTTCTCAGAGAAAACCTTCTTGAAGTTATTCAGTGATCGTGCTATTTCTTCATGACACTCTTGGTTTGTTTTTTTTATTCTGTAATTCACTAAAGCTTTATAATCTAAATGGAAGTTGGGCCACCCGTGTGTTGTTTAAGAAGGGTGTGCATCAGTTAAAATGTTGACTGATGTGGGAAGATTTTGTGGGTGGAGGATTCTCAATACAATCCCTAGGCTTTCTGAATATACACAAATGATTTAAGCTCTTCCTTGCTCTTTTTTTCCCCACCCTTTTGGCTTAGCTTTTATAAAAAAGGCCTTCCAAAGTTTCTCCCCCTCCCCACCCTCTTTTCTGTCCCTCCCATCCTAGGATCTCTCTGTCTTATGATGCATTTTCCTGTTCAGGTCACCTTTTGTTTCTGAGGGAATGTGTAACCTTCAGCAATCTGTTTGGGGCAGCATCTGATTCTAGGTACGATGTTGTATGCCTGGTTCATTTGACTTAAAAAGTTAGATGTGGACAGTTTTTTCTGTTTATAAAATCTGATCATTTGTTGTATTTTGGTTGCTATTAATATTTCGATGAGCTGTTTTGAAGTTCTTTGCTTATGTATGCAGTTCTTGCCTCCTCTACTTCTCTGCCCCAAGCAGAGCTGCTGGTGGCTGGGCACTGATGCTGACTCAGGAAATACTTGTTGCTTTGATTTAATGTTTTGCTGACAAAAAGCACTTGAAAAACTGCATTGTGAAGTAAAAAGACAAACTTTTATAAAGGTGTATTGATCAAATATGTTTATCTAAAGTATATTTTAAATAGAATGGTTTTTCCTAGGTATAAAACCAACTTTTTATTATGATAGTATATGGATTTGCTTCTAGAATACTACTGCTCCTGTTCAAGGTAGAAAGGAAAAACTGTCCCTTTGGCACAATGATTGCGTTTGATTGTGACTTTGATCCTAAACAGTTCTGATTTCCTATCCTCAGAGGAAGCCTTTGACAAGTTGCCTGAATCCACTGTTCCTGAGATGCAGCGTAGCAATTTGGCACCTGTTATCCTGCAACTGAAAGCACTGGGAATCGACAATGTACTCAGATTCCACTTCATGTCAGTAAGTCCTGGCTTCTATCTGGGACTGCGGGGAGGCTGGAGAGCTCATGGGGCTATCAGGACATTGTTGTAGGGTGTGCCACCTTTCTTTTTTTCCCCATTCAGGACCTGTGTTGTGTGCCTACTTTGCAGGGCATGGGGGAAAACAGCCAGATAAGGCCCCAATAATTCCTTTTCTTACCTAATTCCTGTTCTTGTCTACTCGAGGATAGAAACAAGTGAGTGGTAATTACAGAGTAGTGTGGCCAGTGCCATGAGAGGAAGAGCCCCAGCCTAGTTAGTCATGTCTGAAGTAAAACTTGACATCCAGGTAGGATTTTACCAGGTTGGGAGGGGTGGAAAGGTCCAGGATTGCAAGACTGTGTGTAGGCCTAGATGCAAGAGCACCACACTGCTGGGTCCCTGAGGGCTTTGCTAGAGCCGCGGGAAGATTACAGTTTGTGGCTGATTACAGTCCGCTTATTCCTAAGGCAAGTTTCTGGGGGTGAGGGTCCTGCTGGATGCTTTTTTTTTTTTTTTTATTGTTTGGGATTCATTGAGGGTACAAAGAATTAGGTTGCACCAATTGTATTTGTTAGGTAAAGTCCCTTTTATAATTGTGTCCTGCCGCCAAGAGGTGGGCCATACACCTTGACCCTCCCAACCCCCTCCTTTCTCCCCTAGAGTCTCTTTTGTGTTTTGTTTTTTTATTTTTATTTTTGAGTAACTGGGACTACAGGTCTGCAGCCACTATGCCTGGCTAGTTTTTCTATTTTTAGTGGAGACAGGGTCTCATTCTTGCTCAGGCTGGTCTTGAATTCTTGAGCTCAAACAATCCACCCGCCCTGACCTCCCAGAGTGCTAGGATTACAGTGGTGAGCCACCATACCTGGCCTTTGCTGTAGGTTCTTGATACTTGGCCAGATTGCTGCACTGTCAGCTCCAGCTCATGGTGCCCCCATCATGCCAAGTTTATTTCAAGTTTATTTACAAGTTTAGCTTTACTAATTTGACTGCCTATAGAGAGAGGATAAATGTTGTCTTTACCATTTTTTTTTTTTTAAATTTCCCTTATGGTATATTTTTAGTTGGCAATTTTGTATTTCTTCTGAATTGTGAGAATTAGTATTTATCTGTTAGAATTAGTATTTATTAGTGACTTTCCAAGAGTCCTTTCAATAGTAAAAACATTGACCTTAGTAATATTTTTCGTGATTATTTTTTTCTGTTATTTGTATTATATTGACTTTTTCCTTTTTATTTGTTTTATTTATTTTTTGAGACAGAGTCTCACTATCTTGCACTCAGTAGAGTGCTATGGCATCACAGCTCACAGCAACCTCCAATTCTTGGGCTTAAGTGATTCTTTTGCCTCAGCCCCCCAAGGAACTGGGACTATAGGTGCCCGTCACAATGCCCGGCTTTTTTTTGTTTTTTTTGGTTGTAGTTGTCATTGTTGTTTGGCAGGCCCAGGCTGGGCTCGAACCCGCCACCTTTGGTGTATGTGGCTGGCTCCCTAGCCGCTGTGCTACAGGCACCGAGCCAGCTTTTTCCTTTTTAATGTGCAGACATTCTAAACATATCTACAATAAAATCTTTCTATCTTTATGCTATTGTGCTTACAAAGCACTTCCTTTTTTTTTTTAATTTATTTGAGATCGGGGTCTTGCTGTGTTGCCCAGGCTGGCCCCAAATTTCTGAGTTTAATCGATCCTCCCTGCCTGAGACTCCAGAGTACCTGGGATTACAGGTGCATGCTACTATGCCTGACTAGGAAGCACTTCTTTTATCTATGTCAGTCAATACATACTCATTCATATTTCCTTTTAGAATTTTTATGATTTGAGAATTTGCATTTTGACTCTTTGTTCCATCCCAGCTGTATTGGTACAGTGTGACAGGCTGTATTCTTGGATGATGAAGTTCCTAATGTCATGTGTCATGGTAAACTAGGTGATTGAAAGAATAAAATGTACCAGTATCAACTCCTCCAAAGAAAATAATTGTGTGCTTACCATAAGTATAGGGAAAGCATACCCTTTGATTATTGGTTTGTAGAAGATAGCGTAAAGAAAAGATGAACAGTATATGCACATTTACAAGCTTAAGAAAAGTGTCACATGTAAAATTAGAGGAAAATGCGTTAGGAAAGAAATAACAGATAAATATCTCAAAAAATACAAAGCGATTTTATATGTATATCATTTGGAGTAAATCAAACATGCCCTAAGGAAAGGGAAGGAATCAGCACACGTTGTGAACTGACTTTAGGATGCGTTTAGCTTCTCTAGGACAGAGGTGAGTGCACGTTGACACAGCCGTGGGTGGATGACGTTGTGCTACTTAAAAGATCAACTATAGAGAGGACCTAGAGCTGACACAGTTTAGGAAAGTAAATCTTCGTGTACTGCTGGTGGTTTTGCTCTGTTTCTACCCTTATGCAGGACTTTCTGACAATACTTTATGAGCCTTAGAACCACTTGCTCTGTTTTCTCATGGAAAT
The DNA here is from genome assembly GCA_963574655.1 of Perodicticus potto. Lineage (NCBI taxonomy): Eukaryota > Metazoa > Chordata > Mammalia > Primates > Lorisidae > Perodicticus > Perodicticus potto. The sequence continues at coordinate 71,976 of CAUYRH010049137.1, read as the reverse complement.
GTCTTTTGCAAAAGTAATTCAAAAGAAAAAAGGTTACATATGTGTATGATAATGCTTATGGCATTATTTCATATTAAATCTAAAAATATAACTAAAGAAAAATCATAACAAAACTCTTGGACAATTGAAAAATGAAATTGACCTTGATATAGTTCCTTTTGGTTATTTGCCCCTGAAATTGTGTTTTTTTATAGTTGAAATCCAAGGATACATATGATTTTGTATATTTAGCAGTGTTACTTATAGTTGTGAAAAACTGGAAACACAGTTTCCCAGGAATAAGAAAATTGACTTCTTTGTGGAGTATGATGAGTATTATGCAACTATCCCAAGTAATTATTGTGAAGCTTGGGTACAAGCAAGAATGAAAACAGAAGAACATACAGTGAAAATAACAAGCTAAAATAGTGCATACACAGTAATTCCAAATATTTTAAACAATGTTGATACGATCCCAAGTCAGCTGAGGTCATAGAGAAATACTAGTGTGTCCTTAAGTGAAAATACTTCGGATATGATTTCAGGGAGGGGTAGGTTGTGAGTTCTGTCCATTGGTGATAATTGACTAGAAATAGGACTGGGGACAGAAAGGCATCAAAGAGGACCTTGTTAGTTTTGTTCTCTAATTGTCATAACCTAATTCAGAGCTTTGCTATTTCTGCTATCTCATATAATGAGAGACCCATGAGGGTTTGAGCTTCTCTATTTAAGTGTTATACATTTTGGCTCCTTGTAAAAAGTTGTCATGGCACCAAAGAGAGGCTTATGGGTCACTAGTAATCTCTGTATGATCAATCAGGTTTAGTTTCTGCCCTTCTAAGCATGTGCACCTGTGTGTGCAGTTGTCATAGCTTTTAAAAGATCTACATTGTTCCTTGGCAAACAGAGTAAGGGAGGTAGAGTGGACAAAATGAGGTGAGTTCATCTTCTGACTTTGCCACCAACTGCATATGTGACCTTGTTCAAATGTCTTATTTATTGTTACTTTCCCTATCTGTAAAATGGAGCTAAAACAATGCTATGCTTTAAATACATTTGTTACATGATTGCCTTTAGAAAAAAAGAAATACAGTTTGAAAAAGTATTATAATTTTACCTGGCTTATAGAGATCAGGTAACTAAGAAGAAAACAACGTCTGGCACTTAGTAGGTGCTTAGTAAAGATCTGTATAAGGGAAGAAAGAGGTGTGGCTCCAGAGAATCAGACCAAAGATTACAGGGTCAGCTTTGAGTGACTTCACATCCTCTAGCATTCTCTTTGATTTTCAGAAATTCAAATTCAGTGTATATTATTCAGCCAGTCCTGGCATGGGGCTCTGGGTGATGCAAAGATAAATCTTCCCCAGTACTGTAGTATGTACTAAGGCCACATAAGACTAAGGATGCTAAGACGGCTGGGTGAGCAGAAGCCAGAAGGCTGGGAAGTTGGGGCATGTTAGAGGGGACAGTGGAGTTGAGCAGGAAATGGTTACATTTTTAGATCTATTGCCCCCTAAAATTCATTTAAGATTTTTATGTTTGTCTGTTTTTTTTCCTACAGCCCCCTCCAGCACAGTCAATGGTTCAAGCTTTGGAGTTACTCTATGCTCTGGGAGGTATGCCTGTTTCTCTTTTGTTATGTGTTCTCCTATGTGATAGTAGGTTTTATTCACTTTAGGGATTGGTTCTCCCCATATATAGAACCTTCTTAATGACACTTGTTATCAAAATAAGAAGTTGGGACCTAATTAGACTTACAGAACATGAAGGCTGATTATGACAATGAATTTATAAAAGCCTGCCAGTTCATCAAAAGTTATAAATAACCATCACAAGGCCCCACTCCTAAGAGACAGCCAGAGATTGCCGATTTACCTCCTCAGTCCTTTTTCTCTGTCCCCCTACTGAGTCTTGAATCTGTGGCTCAGTGTTTCTCTCCCTTCATTTCATTCCTGGAGTTGTTTGGAGAATTGGGTACATTACCAGGTTGTGTTATTGTTTGGGCAAGGAAACATTATAATGTTATCAGAGAACCTCTGTTTACTATGGTTTGAAAATGTAGCATTTATCTTAAGAGAGCAGTCATAACCTTTGGGAAGTACTGTCTCTTCTGTGAATGGTGCCCCAAAAGGAATTTAATATTCTCTTTGGTATTAAGTTTAGTGGAGGTTTTGCTTTTTGAGATTTATTATTATTTGAGATTAATTTACTCTTTTTAAACAGCTTTATTAAGTATAGTTTATAGTATATAATTCACTCATTTACAATGTATTATATAATTCAGGAACTTTTAGTATATTCACAGGGTTGTGCAACTATTACCACAGTCTAATTTTAAAACACATTTATCATCCGAAAGAGAAACCCCATACCATTAGAGAGCTTTCCCAATTCCCTCTCCCCCACCTCCCACCCCCAGGCAACCATTAATCTGCTTCTATCACTGTAGAGTCACCTCTTCTAGAGATTTTATATAAATGGAATCATATAATATATGGTCTTTTTAAAATTGGCTTTTGTCTTAGTACTTTTTGTGTTGTTCTAACACAGTTCTTGAGGCTGAGTATTTCTGAAAAAAAGAGGTTTATTTGGGTTGTTTTTGCTGAAAATTCTCTTGGGCAGAAAAGTCTGCTTTGGCTGAGGACCTCTTGCTACCTCCAGAAATCAGAAGGGGGAGTGGGTGTGTGCAGAGATCACAGTGAGAGAGGAAGCAAAAGAAAGTGAGACAGGAAGCTAGCCTTTTTGTTACTAACCCACTCTCATGGGAACTAATCCATTACTCCCGAGGAGAGCTGTGCCCCATGATTCAGGTGACTCCTGCTAGCCCCAACCTCCCAACACTGCCACACTAGGGATCAAATTCAACATGCAGTTTGGTGGGGACAAGCAGCATTTGATTTAGCATGACATTTCAAGGTTCGTTCACGTTGTAGCATGTATTGGTACTTTGTTCCTTTTTAGTGCTGAATAAATACTGTTATATGAATATATCACATAATTTTATTTGTTCATTAGTTGATGGGCATTTGGATTGTTTCCACTTTTTGGCTACATAGGTAATGCTACTATAAATACTGCGTATTAGCATACAGGTTTTTGGTGGGAGTCCCACAGCAACTTATGAGGGTTCTGATTTCTCCATATTATTGCCAGCGCTTGTTACTGTCTTTTCTATTATAGCCATCCTAGTTGATGAAATGGTATCTTGTAGTTTTGATTTGCATTTTCCTTATGACTCTTGATGTATACCTTTTCATGTGCTTATGGGCCATTTGCCTATCTTGTTTGAAGAAAAGTATTCAAATCCTTTGCCCGTGTCTGAGCATGGTGGCTCATGCCTATAATTCCAGCACTCCAGGAGGTTAAGCCAGGAGGATCCCTTGAGCTCAGGAGTTTGAGAATAGCCTGAAGAAAATTGAGATCCCTGTCTCTACTAAAAATAGAAAAATTAGCTGGACATCATGGCAGACACCTATAGTCCCAGCTACTCAGGAGGCTGAGGCAGAAGGATCCCTTGAACCCAAGAGTTTGAAGTTGCTGTGAGCTAGTCTGATGCCATGGCCCTCTAGCCTGGGGCCTCAAAAAAATCAAAACAAAATCAAATCCTTTGCCCATTTTTATTTGTGTTACTGTCTTTTTTATTGAGCTGGAGTTGGTTATATATTCTGGGTACAAATTCTTATCAGATATGCAGTTTATAAATATGACTCACGTTTCTAGAGGTTGTCTTTGTACTTACTTAATAGTATTGTTTATAGTACAGAAGTTTTAAGTTTTGCTATAGCTGTTTATCTACTTTTTCTTCTGTCATTTATGCTTTTGGTATCTTTTCTAAGAAGCCTAGTTTGTGGTCGTGTGGTCACTAAGATTTACTCCTAGGTTTTCTTCAAACAGTGTTATAGTTCTGTTCCTTAAATTAGATTAATTTTTTTTGGTCCGTCATTCATTATATTTATGATACTTCTCTGTGAAGGAATAGCCAATTACTGATTTAAAAGAGTGCCAGTGTTTTAAAAGGCCTTCAGCTGAGTCTGTATAAGATTAGCCCCGAGTGAGTGTGTGTTAGAATAGGTTTCTGTTCTCTGTTCATAAGCAAGTGATAGGAACTTGAAAGCAAGGTTTCCTGGGATGGTCTGTAATGAGGACGAAAAAATATTGACTGCACAGGAATTTTTCATTAGGCTGATTTTCCTTCAAACAAATTTTAAAATATCTCCTATTACTTCATTGCACTAAATAAGCTAGAAAAGATGGAGGGAAACTTCCAACTTAATTTAATTTCAAGCTGCATAATCATCTTTAAAGAGATTGGAACAGAAGAGAAATGTCCTTTTTGTCTTACCTTTTTTGCCTTACTCTGAACTCTTACAGCATTTGTTTTAGTTAAGAACACAATAGTTGACATTTTGAGAGTCTTAGGAATCTCATACCTGGATGCTGGCAGGTGATGGCGAAGCAAGGACGGAAGGTGGAGAATTGGAAGAGTCAGCCCAGTTCAGTGACTGCCCAGGAGGCGGTTGAATAAACAGAACTGATGTTGGCTCCAGGGGGCCCGTGTTTAGATTCTGAGTTGCTGGCCTTCTGCTTGTTCACCTGGTATGAGAAGCGCACCAGGCTGGGATACCATCCTGGCACATGGCTTTTCTGGTCTTGGATGTGGAATAGCAAGGAAGATGGTAGAGACCCTGGAGAGTAGTGGGGCACAGGAGCCGTGTTCACAGATTCGGTGCTGCTGGAGACTGGAAGGAAGATGGCCTTTGTTTTGGCACTGTCTTGTTGTTAGGCCCTTGGAAAGAGCAGTCTCTGTGAAGTAGTGAGAACAAGTTGAGGCTGTTGTGGATTGAGGAGAGTGGGAGCAAGACAAGGCTGCAGAGCCATTTTCTTATAATTAAGTCCTTGAAAAGTCATGAAAAGTATCAGTTTTTTTTTGTTGTTGTTGAGACAGAGTCTCACTTTATCGCCCTCGGTAGAGTGCCGTGGCGTCACACAGCTCACAGCAACCTCCACCTCCTAGACTTAGGAGATTCTCTCGCCTCAGCCTCCCAAGTAGCTGGGACTATAGGCGCCCGCCACAACTCCTGGCTATTTTTCTGTTTTGCAGTTCGGCCAAGGCCAGGTTTGAACCCGCCACCTTTGGTATATGAGGCTGGTGCCCTACTCGATGAGCTACAGGCGCTGCCCAAAAAGTATCAGTTTTTTAAAAATTAGGTATTCAGAGCTCAGTGGAGATCTTTTCTTCTTTTAATGTAATGGCACTCTACTGTCAGACTGAGTTTGGTAGTGTGTGGATCATGGTTTGGATACCCTCTCGAGCATGCGGCATCTTCTGGTATCTCAACAACTGTATGTCTTCCACCATAGTGGTACATTCCTTCTGTGATTTCTTTTGTTGTTCTTATGGCAGGTTTGGACAAAGACTGTCGCCTAACTGAACCACTCGGCATGAGAATAGCAGAGTTTCCTTTGAATCCCATGTTTGCCAAAATGCTGCTGGAATCAGGTAGGTAGAGCCTAATGGCTCATGTTGAGTTTATTTGGATTATCAGAAGAGTTAGTTCCCTGAATTCCGAGCACCCTGGGGAGGAGGACGTAAGTGTAGTAAAAAATATATACAGTGTACCATTTTAACCTTTTTTTTTTTTTGTAGAGACAGAGTCTCACTTTATGGCCCTCGGTATAGTGCCGTGGCGTCACATAGCTCACAGCAACCTCCAACTCCTGGGTTTAGGCGATTCTCTTGCCTCAGCCTCCTGAGCAGCTGGGACTACAGGCGCCCACCACAACACCCGGCTATTTTTCTATTTTTGCAGTTCGGCCGTGGCCAGGTTTGAACCCGCCACTTTCGGTATATGAGGCCGGCGCCCTACTCAATGAGCTACAGGCGCCACCCCATTTTAACCATTTTTAAACATACAATTCTGACATTAAGTATATTCCCATTGTTAGGGGGGCACCTGTGGGTCAAACGAGTAGGGCGCCGGCCCCATATGCCACAGGTGGTGGGTTTAAACCCAGCCCCAGCCAAAAACTGCAAAAAAAAAAAAAAGTATATTCACATTGTTGTGCAACATCAGTACTGTCCATTTCTAGAATTTTTTGCCTCTTCCTCTTTGAAACTCTATACTGATTAAACACTTAACTCTCCATCTCCAGCTCCTTGTGTCCAGTATTGTATTTTCAGTCTCTGAATTTGATCACTCTTGGAACCTTTTGTAAGTGGAATCCTACCCTTGCAAGTGACTTATTTCACTTAACATAATGTTTTCAAGGTTCATCCACGTTGTAATGTGTATCAAAACTTCCTTAATTTCTAAGGCTGATTAGTATTCCACTGCATGTATAATACCACATTTTGATTATCCGTTCATCTGTGGATGGGCATGTAAGTTTGTACCTTTTTGCCATTGGGAATAATGTCGTTTATAAACAGGGGTGTACAAATATACCTTAGAGTTCCTGCTTTCACTTCCTTTGGGTATATACCCAGAAATGAAATTATGAAATTATATGGTAGGTAATTCTTTGTTTCAATTTAAAAAACATTTATTTTTATTTTATTTTATTTTTTGAGACAGAGCCTCAAGCTGTTGCCCTGGATAGAGTGCTGTGGCATCACAGGTCACAGCAACCTCCAACTCCTGGGCTCAAGCATTTCTTCTGCCTCCGCCCCCAAGTAGCTGGGACTACAGGCGCCCACCACAACGCCCGGCTATCTTTTGATTGCAGCCATCATTGTTGTTTAGTGAGCCCGGGCTGGATTCGAACCCACCAGCTCAGGTGTATGTGGCTGGTGCCTTAGCCGCTTGAGCCACAGGTGCCAAGCTTATTTTTATTTTTAAAATATTTATTCATTTTTATTTTATTTTTCAAGGCAGAGTCTTCTTCTGTTGCCCTGGCTAGAGTATAGTGGGTCAGCCTAGCTCACTATAGCCTCAACCAAGCCATCTTCTTGTCTGAGTATGTGGGGCTGTAGGTACCTGCAACATCACCCAGCTAATTTTTTTCTGTGTTTGGTAAAGACAGGATCTGGCTTGTGCTCAGGCTGTTTTTTTTTTTTTTAAAGAGACAAAGTTCTCACTTTATTGCCCAACCTCCAACTCCTGGGCTTAGGTGATTCTCTTGCCTCAGCCTCCTGAGTAGCTGGGACTACAGGCACCTGCCACAACACCTGGCTATTTTTGTTTTTGTTTTTTTTGCAGTTTTGGCCGGGGCCAGGCTTGAATCCGCCATCCCCGGTATATGGGGCCAGTGCTCTACTCCTTGACCCACAGGCGCCGCCCATGCCTCGCTATTTTTTGGTTTCAGTTTGGCCGGGGCCAGGTTTGAACTTGCCACCCTTGGTATATGGGGCTGGCACCCTACCCACTGAGCCACAGGCGCTGCCCCTCAGGCTGGTTTCAAACTCCTGGTCTCAAGCAATCCTTCTACATTGGCCTCACAGAGTGCTTAAAATTTTATTTTTAATTAAATTTAAAAATTTAATTTAATTTTAATTGTTTTAATTAAAATTTATTTTTAATCATTGTGTGTATTTATGAGGTACAATGTGATCTTTTGATCTGTGTATACATGGCAGAAAGATTCAATCAGTCCAATTAACACATCCACCACTTTTTCAATTTATCTTTTTCTTGTGATGAGAACATTAAAAATGTATTCTTATAGTGATTTTGAAATTGTATTTATACATTATTATTAACTGTGGTCATCATGCAATATAATAAGTCACTAAAATTCACTCTTCCCATCTGACTGGAACTTTGTGCCTTTTGATCAGCATCTTCCCTTTTCCCATCCTCCCCCAGCCCTGTTAACTACTTTTCTACTGTTTCTATAAGGTCAACTTTTTTAGATTCTAAATATAAGTGAGATCATACAGTGTTTGCTTTTCTGTGCCTGGCTTATTTCACTAGCATAATGTCTAATAGTTCCATCTATGTTGTCAAGAATGACAGAATATCCTTTTTTTAAAAGGCTGTATTGTGTGTGTACATTTCATTTTGTGTGTACACATGTCATATTTTCTTTATTCATTTCTCCATTGATGGACTCTCAGGTAGCTTCTATATTGGGGCTATTATGAGTAATGGTGAAATGAATATGGAAGTGTAGAAAATCTCTTTGACATATCAATTTCAATTCTTTTGGATATATACTCAGAAGTAGGATTGCTGTATTACGTGGTAATTCAATTTTTAATCTTTTGAGTAGCCTCCATACTTTTCTAGAATGGCTATACTAGGCCGGGAGCAGTGGCTCACATCTGTAATCCTGGCACTCTGGGAGGCCACGGCAGGTGGATTGCCTAAGCTCACGAGTTTGAGACCAGCCTGAGCCAGCGTGAGACCTCGTCTCTAAAAAATACCCGGGCGTTGTGGCAGGTGCCTGTTAGTCCCACCTACTCAGGAGGCTAAGACAAAAGAATCACTTGAGCCCAAGAGTTTGAGGTTGCTGTGAGCTGTGACACCATGACACTGTACCAAGGGTGACACAGTGAGACTGTGTCTCAAAAAACAAACAAATAAAATGGCTGTCCTAACTTTGTTTAATTTTTTTGCAGGATTGCCATATTTTCCACAGTGGCCACACCATTTGCATTCTTACCAGCAATACACAAGGTTTCCAATTTCTCTGACACATTCAGATTTTTTTGAGGACATAAATTTTAAGATAAAAGAGTATATATAACCTAGAAATTTGTTATTTCTATTTTTTTTTTTTTGAGACAGAGTCTCACTGTGTTGCCCTGGGTAGAGTGCTTACAGCAACCTCTAACTCTTGGGCTTAAGCAGTACTCTTGCTGTAGTTTCCCAAATAGCTGGGACCACAGGCACCCTCCACAAAGCCTGGCTATTTTTTGGTTGTAGTTGTCATTGTTGTTTGGCAGGCCTGGGCTGGATTCGAACCCACCAGCTCCAGTGTATGTGGCTGACGCCCCCCCAGCCACTCACCTATAGGTGCCGAGCCTAACCTAGTGATTTTTTTTGTAATTTGAAATCAAAACCATCTAAAGACAATATAGTTTCTCTTTTCCCCTATACTGGGAGAGATAGTTTTATTTTTTTCTTGCTTTTGTCTAACTTTTGTGTCAGCTGGCAATTTATGAAGCTGTATTTGAGACCCAGCATGGTGAAAGTTAACTGTAGTTATGTTTTGGAATAACCACATGCCCTTAGCCTCACATTGAGTAACAGGATTCTAAATGTGGGGTTGGAGGAGCACAGCCTTCATGAGTCAGGAGTCTGTGGGGAGAGGGGAACGGTACAGGTTGTTCTGCTCAATGCCCTGGAGTGCTGACTACTGCAGACTCTGTTCCAAGCTGCCAATAGCCCACCAGCCACTTTCCTGGTCTAGCTGTGCCTTGGGCTTCCCAGTTGACATGAGCCCTTTTGAGAGGGCGGCCACTTTATAGAAGAGTCCAGGAGCAGAGAAACAACAGAAGGGATATAACCCACACCTTCCCTGTCCCCCTTTTCTCGTGCGTACTGCTGGGATGCTAGACGTCTACATGAGAGGAGGGAGCAGCTGTGGAGCTGACCTGCCCTTTGTGATTGGGCCAGTCTGGACCCCACCTTGGCTTCTAGCAAAGAGTCCCTTGGTGTTATGGCTACAGAGTGGATCAGCAGCACCTTTCTCAGAGTCCTTCAAGGCTACTGTTCATCTGGGTCATTTGTAGGACATTCTGTTTGTCAAGTAAAGTATTTATATACTGTAAGCTTAACAAAAAAACATTATGAAATATGTGATCTTAGTTTACAATAGGGTGCAAAGAAAATATGGATGTCTTTTATTTCCCACTGATACATTGTTCCCCAACATGCTTTCTGTCTTATAGGAAATTTTGGTTGTTCTCAGGAAATTCTAAGCATTGCGGCCATGATGCAGATCCAGAATATCTTTGTGTTCCCCTCAAACCAGAAGTCTCAGGCAGTAAGTCCAGCTTTTCTCCCAAGCTGTTCATTCTAGTCAGTCTCTTTCACGGTAAGCTTTCCTTGTGGAAACTCCACCCAGGAACACTGAGGACAGAGCTGTGCAGATGGCGTCAGCTCTCACTTTGAGTGTTTACTGTATGTCTGATATTGTGCCAAGCATTTGACAGCCATTTTGTTTTCTCTTCACCATAAACCCGTGGGATAGATATTACCATACTTGAAAGATGGAGGCACAGAAGAGTTAGGTTACTCATTCATGGGTGCACAGCCAAAAATGGCAAAGTTGGCTTTCACAGTCCAAAGCCCTGGACCTTAACCGTTGAACTACTGACTTTCTTATTTGGGGTGGTCCTATAAGATTAATGTGGTCCTTTTTTTTTTTTTTTGAGACAGTCTCTTTCTGTTACCTGGGTAGAGTGCTTATAGCCTCAAGCAATTCTCTTGTCTCAGCCTCCTGAGTAGCTGGAACTACAGGTGTGCACCACGATCCCAGCTAGTTTTTCTGTTTTAGTAAATACAGGGTCTCATTCTTGCTCAGTCTGGTCTCAAACTCCTGAACTTATGAAATCTGCCTGCCTTGGCCTCCCAGTGTGCTAAGATTATAGGCATGAGCTGCTGCCTCCAGCCAATACTATATTTTTATTTATTTATTTTTGTCTTATATTAACTGAAATCTGGATGAATCTGTATTTTTACTGTATCTTTTCTGTTTAGATATATTTAGGTACACAAATACCTGCCATTGTGTTACCATTACCTACAGTATTCAGTACAGTATGTGCAGGTTTGTGGGCTGGGAGCAATGCCATGTGGCCTGGGTGTGTCGTAGGTGCTGGGGCTGAATGGCAGGTATCCAGCCACATGATAGGAAAAGTAGAGACATACATGGCTGGACACTTTCCAGAGAGTCCTCATCTACCAACTAGATTTGTGTAAGTACACTCTGGTGTTTGCCCAACAGTGAATTGTCTAACAGTGCTTTCCTTGGAAGGAATCCCTGTCATTAAGTGATGCAGGACTCTTTTAATCTGTGTACTTGCGTGCACGTTGTATCTGCTGCTCCTTTAATCCATGGGAATATATGGCCCTACTCAGGATTTTACAGAAAGAGAAATTCAAGATGGGGTCTGAAAGGATTGGGCAGGTAGGGGTAGCCTAGAATTACTGAGGGTCTCCCATAAGCCTAAGTCAGCCCCCTGCCCTCTGGAGCCTTTGTTTTTTAGGGACTGAGAGAAATTCATATGAAGACGATTATACTGACTGGATCAAGGAGAAGAGAGACAAGAACACTTAAATTTCTGTGCCAAGGGCAGTGCCTGTGGCTCAGTCGGTAAGGCGCCGGCCCCATATACCCAGGGTAGTGGGTTCAAACCCAGCCCTGGCCAAACTGCAACAAAAAAATAGCCGGGCATTGTGGCAGGCACCTGTAGTCCTAGCTACTCGGGAGGCTGAGGCAAGAGAATCGGCTAAGCCCAAGAGCTGGAGGTGCTCTGAGCTATGTGATGCCATGGCATTCTACTGAGGGCGAAAAGTGAGACTCTGTTTCTAAAAAAAAAAAAAACAAACCAAATTTCTGTGCCAAGTATTTAGTAGTGAATTATCTCAGTCCACTACCATCTTGATAGAGAGGTTTCATTTCCCAGTTTTACAGATAAGGAAATCAAGGTCGAGAAAGAGTAAAGAACCGATCGGAGGGCTGTCAGAATACCACAGAGCCAGAATGGTGCAAACCAGATCTTTCTGAATCCACAACCCACATGCTGTTCATCATACAATGTTACCTCCCAGAATTGACTTGGAAATGTTGCTTTACTCTGTCCAGATTCGAGTGCACCGTAAATTTGCTGTGGAGGAGGGAGATCACCTCACTATGCTCAACGTGTATGAAGCATTTATCAAAGTAAGCACAGCTACTGCTCGAGGGCCCCTCAGCGCACCAGCCACTCATGGTGATGTCGGGGCCAGGATCCCTGAAGTTCATTTCCTAAGGAATGGCCAAGTGACCCCTTTATTTTCCTATTAGGCTTATTGCTACTCTTCTAGTTGGTGGTTCAGCCTTTCTGCCTGAGTTTCTGATGTGATACTGCTGGAAAGAACACAGGAATTATTTATTGCTTTCCCAAACCTGGAGATACAGTGTCCTAGCAGCAGGCTCTGGGCTCCTCAAAATATTTCCTATCACTGTTTATTAGGCAGAGAAGGAACATTTGAATAAGAAATCCTATTATATTTTCTGCCAAACAGATGAGGCTGAGAGCAACTTGTAGTTTTGGGTTGAATCTTCAAACCTGTTCCAGCAGCCATGAGCAGACATTTAGGTGAGGATTTGTGCATATTCACACATCCTACCTGTATTTAGCCATGGTAATGTTCGTTTGTTTGTATATTCGTTTATTTTGAGACAGAGTCTCAAGCTGTCACCCTGGATAGAGTGCTGTGGCATCACAGCTCACAGCAACCTCCAATTCCTAGGCTTAAGCAAGTCTCCTGCTTCCGCCTCCCAAGTAGCTGGGACTATAGGCGCCCGCCACAACGCCCGACCATTTTTTTGGTTGCAGCCGTCATTGTTGTTTGGCGGGCCTGGGCTGGATTCGAACTCGCCCGCTCAGGTGTACGTGGCTGGCACCTTAGCCTGTTGAGCCACAGGCACCGAGCCCAGAATTCATTTCTTAAATAACATTTTTAGAAAAGTGAAGTACTAACTTTGTTTTACAAGAGATTTGAGAAAGATTATTCAGTTAATGAGGTTTTAGAAAAATTTAGGAGTCTTATAGATTAAATGAGTTAAAATTTATTTATATAAGCACAATGTGACATGTCCAATCTGAAGCTTTCTTTGTGAGTAGCATGTAGGTACAGGTCCACATTTCATTATTCTGTAGTTGCCTTCTTGGAAAATAATATTTAGAACACTTTCCTCCCAATTAGAATATAATTTCAGAGGTATATTCCCACAGAGATAATTAAATACAGACATAATGATATATTTAGGAATGTAGAAAAAAAATTAAAACATTGTTGAGAGAAAAATCATACTTTGGGGAAAAATAATTCACAAATATTTGTTCATTGGCAGGTGTCATATTGCTCGCCTGTAGTGTAGGACAGTGAGAAACTCAAGCACACAAAGAAGAAAATTTGATTTACAAAGAACCACAGGGAAGTGGCTCTTCCTGATGGTTTTTGTCTCATACAGGTTTTCAAGATTGAAAATGACTCTGCTTGTCATTAAGTTGTCCTTTGCCCTTTAGTACAGAGTGAGGTTGCAATCAGATGTGTGCCTGGTTGTTAATATCTGGTTTTGAGACATTGAACAAAAAAGAGTCAGTTACAATCTGAAGATCTTGTCCCATTGAACAGAAAAGAGAAAAGAGCTATCTTCTCCATGTAGCCTTAGTTGAGAACATTTCCATGTTATTCTAACTTTTTCTATCTGTGTTATTCGGCAGCATAATAAGAACTCTCAGTGGTGTCAGGAACATTTCCTGAATTACAAGGGTCTTGTCAGAGCTGTGACTGTACGAGAACAACTGAAAAAACTTCTTGTCAAATTTCAAGTGCCCAAGAATTCCAGCGAAGGTGAGAATAAATGGCTGCAGCTGGCAGCTGCCGCACTTTGCTCTGTTTGGTTGCATTCTTCAAGTTCTCCTGCAGGGCTAGTGCTCAGCAGCACGGTGTGCTCTGTGGCTACGCCAGGTTTCACGTTGTGAATTAACCACAAACTAATTCAAAGCTGATGTGACGTCGTGTATTTTTTCCAAGGAAGCTCATTTTTATTTATGAGGGATAGTCTTACTAAAGGAATTTCATAGCCTGTGACAAGATTTTAAGAATTATTAATATCGGTCAAAACTCCCGTGCTGATCAGTAGTGGGATCGCACCTGTGACTAGCCACTGCATCCCAGGCTGGGCACCATAGTGAGTCTCCATCTCTAAAAAAAAGAGTTGTTAATATTTACTTCATTGCACATCCTATGATTGACTTTCCAGTGTAGGTTTGGAAGATAAATTACTTTTAAGTGGATGGTATTTATGGCTATTAAGTAAAAATACATCTTATTTTCAAATACAAGTAGCATTAAAGCTGTGCTGTGTGCTGATCCTAGGTAGTGGTTAAGGGTGAGGCAGAGAAGTAGTATGTGAGACATAGTCTCTTCCCTCTAGCAATGACCATTAATAGAGGACACAGTAGGTTACACTGTGGTGGGGACTGCAGGGACCCCAAGTTCAGAGAGCAGTCCAGTGTTCAAAGCAGCCATTCTGGGAGATGGGAACATCCTCAGATGCATCCAGCATTGGAAATGCGGGGCTGCTGGTTCAGGGGAGGGTTTCTAGGTGGTGTGAAGCAACCTAGGGTGGGGCTGGGGCTGGGCCCTGTGCATCACACACAGGGCAGGCAAGGGTCTCACCCCTCTCTCTGTTCCTTGTGTAGGTGATCCAGATCCAGTTCTCAGGTGCATTGTTTCGGGATTCTTTGCAAATGCTGCGAGGTTTCATTCTACGGGAGCTTATAGGTAACCAGATACTTTGTGAAATGGTTTGTTAAAGGAAGAATCTTTTTTATTTTATTTATTTATATTTTGGAAACTGGGCCTTGCCCTGTCACCCAGATTGGAGTGCAGTAGCTGAATCATTGCTCAGTGTAGCCTTAAACTCCTAGGCTTGAGTAAACTTCCTGCCTCAGCCTTTTCCCTGCCAGCTATAATGTACAGACCTTTACCACCACATCTAGCTAATTAAAAAAATTTTTTTTCATATACAATCTGAAATGTTTTCATCAAACTGTTTAACATAGCCTTCAAACCAGTACATTGTACCCCTTGATTGCACTAATGCACGCAGCTGTGATTTAATAAAAAAAAATAAATAAAATAAAATAAAAAATTTTTTTTCTCTAAAAAAATTATAGTTCTATTATCTTGAAGTCAACCAAGTTATCCCTTGTCCTGGACAATGAATCCAGAGTTGCATTGAACATTTTTTTATTTTGCCAACTAGGTCTGCTCCACCCAGTATCCCAGAAGTTGACTGTTAGAAAACAGTGTCTTCTAAAAAAAAAAAAAAGAAAGAAAAAGAAAAGAAAACAGTGTCTTCTGTTTATTATCCAGGCCACATGTTCAGCCTGTCAGTATCAGGGTTCCGTTACCTATCGTGTGAGCTCCCCCTTCCCACATTGCGTTGTCTTGTGTTGGAGCACCTATTCCCATGTGGAGGTGACCCCCCTCTAGAGAGGCTGAGGTCTAGTGAGTACCACCAACTTGTCCTTTTGGTTCCCTAGTCTCTAAAAAAAGAGTGTTAATTAGCAATTTCAATTGGCATTTTAAAACTTCTTTCATCAGTGTCATTGACAAAAATACGTGATACCTGAGAGGGTTCAGAGCCAGTCATGTCCTTTGAGATCAGTAGGAAAGTCAGGACCAGGACAATGGCTTTATTACTGTGCTGACAAAGAGCTCAGTCATAGCCCTTGAAGCATTTCCCCTGCAGATGGACCCCTGGTACCCATAGGAACTCCCTTTCTGTAGTTTGGGCAGCAACATCCTAATCTTTCCTCATAATGTTTCCTTATGATCTGCTCTTACTGATGGTTGTGTGCCTCCTAAATATTATTTAAATTAAGATGAATCAAATCAAAGTTGTGATTGGAAATACTATTTCAATATTTCAGAGAAATTGTTAGTACAATACTGAGCTTTCTTTTTTCACTATTATTACCTCTCTTAGAGCCTTTAGTATTAACTTTGTTTAATAGAAAAATTTACAGAAGAAATCACATACACACATTATTTCTGTCCAGAAGGAAATTGTTTTTTTTTTTTGAGACAGAGCCACAAACTGTCACCCTGGGT
The DNA here is from genome assembly GCA_963574655.1 of Perodicticus potto. Taxonomy (NCBI): domain Eukaryota; kingdom Metazoa; phylum Chordata; class Mammalia; order Primates; family Lorisidae; genus Perodicticus; species Perodicticus potto. Next base: position 56,215 of record CAUYRH010049137.1, on the reverse strand, counting down.
AGAGTGCAGTGACTTCACAGCTCACAGCAACCTCCAATTCCTGGGCTCAAGCGAGTCTCTTGCCTCCGCCTCCCAAGTAGTTGAGACTACAGCCGCCTGTCGCAACGCCTGACCATTTTTGGGGTTGCAGCCGTCATTGTTGTTTGGTGGGCCCAGGCTGGATTCGAACCCGCCAGCTCAGGTGTACGTGGCTGGTGCCTTAGCCCGTTGAGCTACAGGCGCCGAGCCAGAGAAGAAAATGTTTTGAAAGAATACCTGCAGAAGATAAACATAGGCAGATCATTATGTTTCTGGATGTTTTTACTGAGTGTCCACATGGTGCTTTTCTTCTTTTCCCTTTGCACATGATTTATTCTTGATTTCTGGGGTGGCAGCAGAGGAGGTGGTGGGAATCAGGAAGGGCACAGTGAGGATAGAGGGAATTGTTTCGTTTGTGAGAAGTTCAGTCTGTGTGCTTTTTTTTTTGTAATATTAAAAACATTTATGGGAAAGTCTTGCCGTAAGTATTTAGGATGGGCTTCAGACTTAACTCTTCTGTTTGCAAGGACTATTCGTGATGATCATGAGCTGCACATCCACCCTGCCTCCGTCCTGTATGCAGAGAAGCCGCCTCGCTGGTGAGTCCCCTCCTGCTGCAGAGCCCCCTTGTGATTGCTTTGAAGGCAAGACCTGGTTTTTTTTCATCTCTGGGTTCCCAATGCTTGGCACAGGGCCTGGAGTACACATATTCCATACAGGCTGGTTGACTTTGCTATGCTGAGTTGTCCTTAGGGTATCTGCTCTGTCAGAGTTCTCCTTAAGCCAGTGCTTCTCAACCTTCCTAATGCTGCAACCCTTTACTACAGTTCCTCATGTTGTGGTGACCCCCAACCTTAAAATTATTTTCATTGTAGCAATGAAATAATTGAAATAGCAATTATTTTGTTGTAGCAATTAAAATAATTTTGTGGTTGGGGGTCACCACAACATGAGGAACTATATTAAACGGTTACGGCATTAGGAAGGTTGAGAACCACTGCCTTAAGCAAATGGTGATATTTGACTACTTGTTTATCCACTCCACAAACATTCATTTTCACCTGCTGGCTAGATGCTAAATCCTACAGTAGGCACAGCTGTGCAGAGATGGATTGAATGGGGCCCCTAGTCCTGACATAGGAACAGACACAAACTGATACCCACTTTTGAGGAGAAGGGCTTTGCTAGAGGGATGGGTAAAGTTGGCACCACATGTGCCAGGGAGAGTTGGGTTGGCTTCATGGCAATAACTTTTGCTCTGGACCTAGAATTGAGAGTTATTGGGCAGAAAAGGACCTGAAGTGTGTTCCAGTCTGAGGAAATAGCAAGGGCAAAGCTGTGGGAATGTGAAGGAGCCCCCTGTCTTTGGGCAATGGGAAATCCTTGGTGTGCCTGGCCCAGAGGAGGCCCATGAGATGGGCCAGCTCTTCACAGTGCCCTGAAGGACATGATAAGTAGGGAAGTCCAAAGTAGGCATCTAGACATCATTATAGCATTTTTTTTTTTTTTTTTTACAGTTTTTGGCTGGGGCTGGTTTGAACCCATCATCTGTAGCATATGGGGCTGGCGCCCTACTTCTTTGAGCCGTACGTGCTGCCCCATTATAGCATTTTGAAACATTAAGTTTATGTTTCTCCAATTTAATAACAAAATTTGGGGCTTGTATTTTGTATTCTTTTTTAAAAATTTTATTTTTCTAGTAATCATGTGCATTTTATTTTACCAAAATACTAATCAGACATAGATTGGAAAATTGAAAGACAATAGCACCTGGTCCTTTACCAGTGGAGGATGGTGAAGCCCTGGGACAAAGTGTGAGGCAGAGAGAGAGGAAAGATCGCAGGAGATAAAAGTAGGGGACATAAAGGTCTGTGGTCAGCTACTTTGTACCCTAAACCCAGTGTTTTCAAAGTGTGGTCTCTGGCCCAGTGTCAGCATCACTAGGAACCTTGCTAGAAATGCAGGTCCTCAGCCATGCCTGGCCCTACTGAGTCAGAAACTGCAGTGGGACTCAGCACTCTATTTTAACAAGCCCGCCAGTATTTCTGATGGTTGAGAAAGTTTGAGCTCTGTTCCCCTACCAAAGAATTAGACTTTGTCCTATAACCAGGGCAGATCTAGAAGCTTCTTGGGTTTTTTTGTTTCTCTACTTGTTTTGAGGCAGAGTCTCATTCTGTTGCCCTGGGTGGAGTGCAGTGGCCTCCTTGTAGCTCATAGCAACCTCAAAACTTCTGGGTTCAAGTGATCCTCTTGCCTCTTGCCTCAGCCTCTTGAGTAGCTGGGACTTCAGGCACCCACCCCCATGCCTGGCCAATTTTTCTGTTTTTAGTGGGGATAGGGTCTCATCTTGCTCATACTGGTCTTAAACTCCTGAGCTCAAGCAATCCATGTGCCTCACTCTTCTGGAGTGCTAGGATTACAGGTGTGAGCCACCCCCTAGAAGCTCTCTAAATAGAGTGATTAGATCTGTTCTGGGTTTAGAAATGTTACCCAGTAGCCATGTTTGTGCAGGATAATTAGAAGAGGGAAGGCAGACCTCCCAGTTACGGATCCTTCTTTAAGGGTTTGCTGTCTTTGGGGTAATTAAATTTGGAATTTACTTAGGAGAAAAAGGCTTTTCTTTTTCTTGCTTCATTAGCTCTGAAGGGCAAAGAAAGAATGGGAATAGAGTCAGCCTGAAGCAGATCCTCACTGCTCAGGTGGTAAAGAATGTGCCCCTCCCTTTTCCTTTTCTTTATCCGAGATTCATTTATGGTTTTTGAGGGGTAGGCAGCCCCAGTGTGGCTGTTGTATTTACAGTTGCGGGGGAAGCCCTGAATCAACACTTTGTGTAGCTCAGAAACTAATATCTACTAATATTTACTCTTAACATCTGGGGACTGGAAATGTTCTTGGCTCGTTGGTTGCCTATTATCTGAGTCTCAGATAAGTCTTTTTCCCTTAAATAAAGGTTTAATTTATAAATAGCAAAAGATGAGTTTTGACCAATGTGTATTGCCATGTAACCCACATTCCAAATAAAACATAAAATATTTTTATCATTCTAGAAAGTTCCTTTGTGTCTCTTTACAGTTAATACCCAGCCTCTTTCAGAATCAGGCAAGCCTTTATTTCTATTTCTACTTTTTCTAAATAAGTCATTAGTCTGCATTCAGAGTTTGGTAAATGCAGACTAAGGATCCAGAAGTCTTTTGCTGATAATTGAGATGTCCTAGAATTCATGTAGGGCTTAGAGTCTTATCTGTAAAATGGATATATTGTTACTCATCAGTCACATGTGAAGCTTATTTAAGCATGTGAGCCTGTGTCGAGTACAATTCCCAGAATAGAATAGATAGGTATCTGTTAAAGGTTGAGGGAGAAGTGTGTCATCTCTAATTGTGGTTTCTGACTATCATCATTAGCTATGGGAAATTGGCTCATGTTTTTCTCCTTGTTCCAGGGTTATCTACAATGAAGTTATACAAACCTCCAAGTATTATATGAGAGACGTGACTGCCATTGAATCTGCCTGGCTGTTGGAGCTGGCTCCACACTTCTATCAACAAGGAACGGTAGGAATGAATATAGAACCTGTAACTCAAACCACCTGTTAGCGTCCTCTTCATATGTTTAAATGTACATTTATTCTCCAATTTAATGCCCTGAAGTTTTTACCCTTCCTTTCCATAGTGCATAGGACAAGAAGGCCATTACTCTATTCCCAAAAACATTCTGGCTGAAAGTACTTAAGCATTGGCCTCATAGTGAAGAAAATTAAAAATAAGTCCCTCCAACTTGATAAGGGAAAAATATATTTTATATTCAGCTCTCTTTCCCCTCTTTGTTCTTCTAAATCATTTCTAAAGAAATTATATCATACTTTGGATCCATGTTCAATCACAAGGAGTGGCACAGATTCTCAGAAGAGGATTGCCTCATAAAGACTGTAAATAGGTGTGCAAGCTTAACTACCTCGGGTTTAAAGCCATCTGTCCACTCTTCTCCTATGTCCGGCCCACATGCAGAATGAGCAGGGCAGTGTGCACCTTAGAGCAGGTTCATAGAGTCTTCTTTCTTCAAAAAAAAATGATCATTTATTGCAAAAAATGTTGGGGGTATACATTCTTCTAACAAGATTTTAAATTGGGAGATGATTATGTCTGGAAGCCTGGCAGGTAAATCAGAGTTCAAAACTTCCTGGGCTAAATTCAGTCCACAGAGTCCTTCTTTTTGATCTGGAATGTGTTTTTAATTGGGAAGTTGATTTAGTCCAGTTATTTAATTATTTATATAGTTAGATTTCCATCTACCACCTTGCTGTTGGTTTCCTCTCTGTCCCACTTAGTTTTTGTTCTTTTCCCCTCATCCTTTTTGTACTGCCTTCCTTTGAATTAATCAGATATAGGAGTATCTTTTTTATCTCTTCTAAAAGATTTTTATACCTCTTGGGGTTTTGGGGCTGGTTTCTCTAAAGATTCTATGTGGATCCTTAGCTTACCACAGTGGACCTTGAGTTGGTAGATCCCAGATTTCTGTCTGGTATATCTTTTCTTTGGCCTGAAGAAAGATTTCCTTTAATATATCTTTTAGTGCATGTCTGTTGGGGAAGTATTCTCTCACCATTCATTTATTTGAAAATGTCTTTATTTTGTCTTTTTGTTTTTGTTTATTTATTTATTTTGAGACTTAGATGGGGTCTAGCTGTTGCTCAGGCTGTTCTCGAACTCCTGAGCGCAAGGAATCCTCCCACCTTGGCCTCCCAGAGTGCTAGAATTACAGGTGTGAGCCAATGTACTGGGCCTTGGATAGTTTCCTTGAGCTGTCTTCAAATTTACTGATTACTTTTTTTTTTTTTTTTTTGTTTGAGACAGAGTCTGAAGCTGAGTAGAGTGCAGTGGCATCATAGCTCACAGCAGCCTTCAACTCTTGAGTTCAGCCAATCCTCTTGCCTCAGTTTTTCTATTTTTACTAGAGATGGGGTCTCATTTTTTGCTCAGGCTGGTCTTGAATGCATGAGCTCAAGCAATCCACCTGCCTGGGCTTCCCAGACTGCTAGGATTACATGCGTGAGCCACTGCGCCCAGGTTGATCACTTCTTCTATAGTTAGTCTCTTGTTAAACCCATCCAGAGAGTATTTCATTTCAGATATTGTATTTTTCTATTCTAGCATTTTCATTTAGTTTTTTCTATAATTTATTTCTCTTTAGATTCATGTGTTTACTCATTACACCCATCTTTCTCTTTAAATCTTTGGCTATTTTTATAATAGCTACTAATTCAGTGCCTCTGTCATTTCTGTTCTGTTTTCTCTGTTGACTATTTTTCTTCTTTGTTATGGGTCATGTTTTCCTGTTTCTGTTGTCTAGTTTTGTTCTCTTATAGAATGTCAAGTTTCTTTTTTTTTTTTTTTTCTCCCTGGTAGCTAACTGGCACATCAGTTTGATTCTGCTGAGCCTTGGTTTTAGTCTTTAATAGGGCAGGTCTTAGTCATATGCCCCAAGTCATGGCTTTTTTTAAAATTACACCTGGCCTTTTTCATGTCTCAGCTGAATGCCTGGGATACTCAGGGAGGGCTTTGCACTCAGACAGGTCAGAGCTCCAGTGTCTCTAGCACTGTTCAAACCTCCAGAATCTCTGTCTCAGTTTACAATTCTCAGTAACCGTCCTCTGTTAGAATTCTGTGCCGTATCAAATCTTGACCTGCATATACGTAGCTTATTATCTAGCCAAAGACTTAAGGGTAGCCCTGTGTAGATTTCTGGAGCTCCTACTTCTGTATGTCCTTTCCTATGAATTCTACCTGTCTTTGCAGTCCTCAGCTCTTGTTCCTGTTTGCTGTCTGACCATGGGATTTACTTCCCTGTATGGAGGCTTGGAGATGCAGGCAGAGACCTGGGATGAGTATGGAGCTGACCGTGTGTGCATTTCTGTTTTTTTTTTTCCCCAAGGATTACAGCCTTGAGCTGTTTGTTGTTCAACACCTGAAAACAGTTGCTTTAGATATTTTGTCCAGGTTTACTGTTGTTTACAGAAGAAGAGAAAGTCCGAGACTCGTTACTCCATCCGAGCTAGAACTGAACTGCACGGTGTTTTCTTTCTTTCTTTTTTTTTTTTTGAGGCAGAGCCTCAAGCTGTCACCCTGGATAGAGTGCTGTGGCATCACAGCTCACAGCAACCTCCAATTCCTGGGCTCAAGTAAGTCTCCTGCCTCCGCCTCCCAAGTAGCTGGGACTACAGGCGCCCGCCACAATGCCCGGCTATTTTTTGGTTGCAGCCGTCATTGTTGTTTGGCGGGTCAGGGCTGGATTCGAACCTGCCAGCTCAGGTGTACGTGGCTGGCGCCTTAGCCAGTTGAGCCACAGGCGCTGAGCCTACGCAGTGTTTTCAAACTAAAATTTGAATTGATTGCCACATTTAAAAATTGAGAGGTTTGATGTGAAATTTGGATTTCTAGTTTGTCTTGAAAGAAATGTTAAGTCCTATAAGACGGGGCCTGAGCCCCTGCCTCGTTGTAGTCAGCAGGGCTAAAGAGCACATACTGCTGTTGGTGACACTTTCTAGTGCCACTGTCCTGCTTCACTCATGTTTTCACTTGCTGAAATCTTGGAGACATTGGAATTTGTAACTTTGTAAATGGAAGGGAAAATGTACTTCAAAAATCATCTCACAATACTTAAAATCAAATGAAAAAAACATTTCAAACCTTTATGATTCTTCACACATCCCAATACAGACATTTTAGCTGGAAACCTGATAAAACAACAGCGACTCTGCTGTGTTGGGTTGATAAGAATAAGCTTGTGGTGAAGGAAAACCTCTTAGGTGGAAAGCAGCAGGCTTCAGAGTCTAAGGGAAGTGATCAGAAATGCAAACTAGAACTTGGGAGAGTGGCACAGTGGTAAAAGTGCTTGTTAAAGTAATAAGATGCAAACAGTTAGGGATGAACCTGAAATTGTCTTGGATCCATTTAGACTCTTGGAGAACAGAATTAGCCTAGAAGCTGAGTCATTTTCCCTTCTCGGCTCAAAATTACAGTTTCTTTAGGTCAAACCCACAAAGTTAAAGAGCACATAGTTTTAGAAACTTGAAGAAAATGACAAGCCCAAATATCTGTGATCAGACTATTTTTAGAGAGGTTGGACCATTAGGAATCACTTAATACAATAGCCTCATTGTATTGCAAGGGTCCTAAAACCCCAGAGAAACTTGTCCCCTTCTCAACTATATAGTGCAAGGGCACTTGTGTGTCCTGTTAACTTGTCTAAAATAGATGGATTTCTGGAAGAGCTCTCCGGTGGCTGCCCATCTATGGTGTGTGTTTCTTTGTTGAACACAGTGCAGCACTTCTCAGCCACCGCAGCTCCAGATCATCCTTGGCTCTTCCCTGGCACCTTCTGACTTTCCATCACCGTTGTTTTTCATAGTGTTTCTTACCCTGTAAAGAGGCCCGAAATGGTTCGGAGTCAGCTTTGTTTATACTTAACATTCTTCCCGAAACCAGTACCAAAAATGGCTTCACAGGCACGATGGCATTCTCTCCCACTCCTGTGGATGTGTCTAACATTAGCTGAAGGGGTCACATTAGGCGAAGTACAGGGAGGAGAGAATTCAGAGAAATTCAGCAAGACTCACAGCTGGACGGAGGAAGAACGAGGTAACGCATTCAGAGATTTGTCTTCTAGTCCTGAAATTTGCTTTCTTGATTCTCAGAGACAACTTTGTTATCTAGGGAAAACCCTTTTCACCCGGCCTTTGTAGGAACCTGTGCTGGTCTTTTCTCAGACATGAGTGAAAGTCTGAATTGTTATAGCTCATGTAGACCTGGGTCCTGTGACTCTGTCATCCCCCAGGTCCTACCTGGTGGTGTGCTGTGCCTCCTTTCACACCTGCAGTTCTGTGGACGACAGGGCTTGCTGTCGTGAGGCCACAGGGGTGTACTGAGAAGTGGGCAGACCGTGGAGCAGTCAGGGATGGGAATTCCTCTTGTGATGATCTCCCTGCATGTTATAGCAGCCTACTCCTTTGAGCCACAGGCGCTGCCCCGAGTCCAGTCTTTTGAGCACAGGTGTTTGGCCACAATGCCGTCCTGTGGGCTAGGTCATAGGAGAGCTGTGTCTAAAAAGAAAACCTTTTTTGACAGCTTCCACGGTGCCCTGCATAACCATGGTCAGCCTTAGTGGCTGGGCTTCTGGCTGTTGTCTGCTTGCTGAAGTCTTTTTTCCTTTATTGATCACTTGGGCATTTCCCCTCCAGACTATTTCCTGAGGGACATGGCATTTATTGGGAAGGTGTGGACCAGATGGAAGATTTGATTCAGTCTTTTATATGGGAAATATGTTGGAGTCTGGATTCTTTGTCTAATCACCCCAATTCTGAAGTCTTTTCTTCTCTTACAGCATCTGTCCCTGAAAGCCAAAAGGGCCCGGGTCCAGGACCAGTGAGCAGAGCTCAGCTGCAGCCTCAGAGGCTGTTTGGTGTCCTCTCCTCCGTGCTGCTGTCCCAGCTCCAGATGGTGAGCGGGCACCAGCCCCTGTGGAGCCTCAGCCACTCTGGTGTGGGCTGCACCTTTCTTCCCACCCACCTCAGCACTTGGATTCCTTGCCTGGGTCCCGGAGGACTTTGTGCATGGGCAGGCATCCCACTGTGCTGCGCCTGGCAGAGTGAGAGTTGCCTGGGCCGTGCCCTTTGGCTCACTCTGCACGCTCACTCACCCAGCATGCCACTTCCAGTGGGCACAAGGCCTGGCCCGGTGTCATGGGGAAAGAGGAGGAAACTTGGTCACTGTACGCTGAAGCACCATGTCAGGGGACAGAGGGTTTGCTGGGCTGGCTGTGCTTTCCCTGCTGGGGCTGCCAGTGAGGTCTGCTGCCAAGTGTGAACAGACACTGGTCTATGAAAGAATGAGACCTTGGAGATGCTGCGGATCTCGGCCACAATCACCGAGGCACATGTCTGGCAGGCACGGGACCTCCTAGAGAAGCAGCTTCTGTGTGTTGGCTGCCTTTGGCCCTGTTTGTCTATGGCCAGGAGACTTGCAGGGAATGGTGATGAGCAGAGAGAACCTGTGCACTGTTCTGTGAGTCCAGGATTTCTGTTTCATAAGTAGGCTTAGCTTCCCCTCAGAGTGGAGTGCCATGTCCTGGTGCCACTAGCTAGAACCAGTGACAGTTTATCAACTCAGACCCCATGGGGGCTCCTCTTTACTGGAATTCACAACAGTTTAGATGCTCTAAACTTTTGTAGCTCAGGAACATAACTACTATATATCTGATTTTTGTTTGCTTGGATTCTTGCCAGAGCACGTGGGAGTGACTCTTCCAGCAGCCACTGGTTTCACTGTTGCCCCAGGGCTGCTTCGCTGTGACAATGTTTTCCCCTTACTGTTTCAGTGACATTTATTTTAAAAACATATAGCTTGAAAATTTATTTTTGTACTAATACTAGTTTGGATATGCCACTTTTGGCACCAAACATGTATGTCATTTTTATTTCTGTTTTATAAACATGTAAATAATAGCAATAACTTGTTAATAATAATAATAAACCTTTATACCGAAAGTAAATGTATTTCCTCCCATGCATGGTTTTCATGGTCTGTATTTTAAAGTGGTTCAGTTAATTGTTCCAAGTCAGAGCCTGACCTTAGCCGAGAAGCTGATGCTGTGGTATTGTGTAGCTTTGGGGGTCATGTGGACACAGGAGGCCCCATATGGTGAAATTGTCTAACTGAATGCTTTAGAACAGTGGTCTAAAGCTTCCTAATGCTGCGGGCTTTTAATACAGTTCCTGCGGGTCGGTTGAGAACCACTGCTTTAGAGAAAAGCTTGAGAAGTGTAAAGGAAGTCCCAAAGAAGTGCTCACTCTTGCCAGTTTTTGGTTGGGATCTTTCTGTAGAGAGATCAGAAACATATTACCATAGGACCTTTGTAAGTCGACTTCCCAAGGGACTGTAATGAACTGGTCAACATACAGAGATGGTCAGCATAAGGAACAGCCCTACTGTACTGATAACATACATGTGGCGCATGTCTGGTCTATGAAAATTAGGTCAACTATAGGAGGTGGTCGATGTAGGGAGGTGGTCAACTATGGAAGTTCTACCGTATTTTTAAAGTCTGGCCTTAGGCGTAGGGCTTGTCCTAATAAGCTTATGTTGTAGTGGAAGAAGGGGAAGGAATGGGATCCACAGCTCCACATTTAAGGCTGGAGGTCCAAGACAGGAGGCCAAAGGATCTTGGTGGGAACAAACTTAAATAGGTGTGACTTCACTTGCCACCTCTATCTTTGGGTGCCTGGTCCTGAGTACACACGGCCCCTCTGTACCTCCACTTCTCAGAGGACAGCCCTCACCACAGTAGGCAGACCTGATGTTTATGCTGTGTTCCATTTCAGCCCTGTGGAGAAGCATCCTCATTGTCAGAGGCAATTGCAAAATCCCATGACCAGGCCTGAGGGCCCTTTTATATGTACCAAGGACTACATGACCTTATCAGGGAGAGGTCCCAGCCTGGTGCTTTTGACTTCATCTCTTGCAGGTTTTGCATCTCTGGCCCAAGTGCCTAGCAGCTCACTAGACTCTGTCCCCTAGTAGTTCTGCACAGTCAGTCACCTCAGGCTCTACACGGGTCTTCAGATATCATTAGTGAAATTTCCCACAGCATCTCTGTGGCTTCCCTCTGGAGCAAGGTGAGGGTGGAGGGGATTTAATGCTGGAAAATGTAGGGGTGGTGGGATCCCTTAGGCCCAGAGATGAGAGCTTATGTGTTGGTGGCTTGCAAAGACCCTCTCCACTCTCTGCCATTAACGGGTCTCCCTGTGAGTTGGATACTGCCATTACTAGGGAACCCTGGTTCAGTCAGAGCTCCTGTTGACCACTCAGTCCAGGCAGCCGATGTTGAGCCTTTGGCTGTATGCCTGGCATGGGGGTTGGGTAGAGGTGCTTGATGGCGAATAATGGATCAGGGCACCATGATGGACATGGCAGGAGCCAGTCAGGATGGTTAGAGGCCAGGGCAGTGTCCATAGAGGCTTCCCACGACAGGATGCTTTCCTGGGGAAAGTACAGGCTTTTCTCACATTCTGCTGCCCCTTACCACTTAGCTTTTCACTTTGGCAATGAACTTGAGTTACCCAGTCCCCTAGCTTCACGTGCCTTTCTCTACTGTTTTGCCATGGTGTCAGCACTGTCTGCTACCTCTGTGGACTAGGCCCTGCCATTCAGTCTTCATTTGTCCCCAGCCCTGCCCTTCAGCTTCACCTTCCAGGACCCGTTGCCGATAGCTTGGGGCCATGATTTCATAGCCTGAGCCAAGATATGTGCTGACCAGGTCGGGGGCTTGGGGGATGAGAGGTCATGGGCCATGGTGCCCACATTTGGATGACTTTGAGATCCCGTCCTGGGGCCACTGGACCAGATTGCTGGCAGTGAGATCTGGGAAGCTGTAAGTTTAAAATCCTCATTTTGAGTGGTTCTGATTGGGGGTCGGGATGGGATGGGAACCACAGGTGAAGGAGACAGGAGTTGGTGACATGGGGATGTGCAGCCTAAGGGACCAGGGGGCCCTTAGATGGGAGGTCAGAATGTCAGATGAGAGAAAGGTGATACAGTTGTTTTTGTACAAGCTGGTTATGCCCTCACGTGTGCTTAGACCCTGGCCCCAGACCACTTGCCCGTGCCCCCCGCAAATACTGGTCAGCATGGTTGGGATTCGACTCCCAGAAGGTTGTGGATTTTCCCTACTCTCTTGCAAAAATGAGGAACATGTAATAACGAGCATTTTGTCAAGCTTAACTTTTATTTTATTTTTTGTTTTTAATTAAGGTTTTTGAGATAGTTATAGATTCACATGCACCCTTAAGAAATAATACAGAGATATACCATCTATCCTTCTCCAATGGTAAAATCTTGCAAAAACTATAATATTGCAAACATGATATTGACATTCATACAGTGAAGATACAGAACATTTTTTTGTTGTTTTTACCAAAGAATCCCTCATCTTGCCCTTCAATATCCATACCATGTCTGGCTAGCCCATAGCCCCCTTCTTAACCACTGACACCCACTAATCTGTTGTACATTATTTCTGTAATTTTTTTTTTATCAGAATGTTACACAACTGGAAGCATACAGCATGTAACCTTTTGGAATTGGTTTTTTCTCCCACTCATCATAATTCTCTGGAGATTCACCAGGTCTTTGTGTTCATTGTTTCTGTTTTTGAGACAGAGGGTCAAGCTGTCACCCTGGGTAGAGTGCCGTAGCATCACAGCTCACAGCAACCTCCAACTCCTGGGTTCAAGCGATTCTTCTGCCTCCCAAGTATCTGGGGCTGCAGGCGCCTGCCACAACACCTGGCTATTTTTTTTTTGGTTGCAGTCGTCGTTGTTTGGTGGGCCCGGGTTGGATTCGAACCCACCAGTTCAGGTGTATGTGGCTGGCACCTTAGCCACTTGAGCCATAGGCACCAAGCCTAGTTTGTTTCTTTTTATTGCTGAGCGTTATCCCATAGTATAGATGTGCCATAATTTTTTTTTAAATTTCAGATTAATATGAGGGTACAAATGTTTAGGTCGCATTGTTTTCATTTTTTTTCTTTTCTTTCTTTCTTTCTTTCTTTCTTTTTTTTTTTTTTTGAGACAGAACCTCGAGCTGTTGCCCTGGATAGAGTGCCATGGTGTCACAGCTCACAGCAACTTCCAACTCCTGGGCTTAAGAGATTCTCTCGCCTCAGCCTCCCAAGTAGCTGGGACTACAGGCGCCCGACACAACGCCTGGCTACTTTTTGGTTGTAGTTGTTAGGCAGGCCCGGGCTGGATTTGAACCCGTCAGCTCTGGTGTATGTGGCTGGTACCTTAGCTGCTTGAGCTACAGGTGCTGAAGCACGTTGTTTTCATTTCTAAGGTATTGAAGTTGTAGTTGAGCCCTTCACCCAGGGGGCGTGCTAGGCACCCTCCGCATTGTGTACGTTACATGAGATCTTGCCAATTGCCCTCCCTCTTTCTAGACTATAGTTGTATTTTTTCTTTTGTGTGGGTGTGTAGTTGTTTATTTATTGGTTTAATATTAGTGTTGAGTATACTGGAAACTCCCCTCACCCCCATTCTTGAGATACTTTACTAAGTATTTATTTTATTTTTTGAGAGATGGGGTCTTGCTCTATTTCTTAGGCTGGAGTGCAGTGACATGATCATAGCTCACTATAGCCTGACACTCTCAGGTGCAAGTGAGCTGACCGCCTCAGCTTCCCAAGTAGCTGGGGCTGTAGGTGATTGCCAGCATTCCTGGTTAATTTTTTTAATTTTTGGTAGAAATGAGCTCTCTCTCTGGTGCCCAGGCTGGTGTTGAACTCATGGGCTCAAGCAATCCTCCTGCCTCAGTCTCCCAGAGTGCTGGGATGTAGGCATGCTCTACTGTGGCCCGCCAAACTCTGGGTGCTAAAATATTTTCTTTTAGGACATGATGGTGATATTAGATGGTGTAGTTTTTTAATGTTTTCCTTGGAAAAGTAAAATGCCAACAATTCTATGTCTGTACCTAACTAAAAGCCAGTTGGGGATGAAAACAAAAATGGGTTGATGGACGCCCTCAGTCTAGGCACTCCTAGTTTGGAGGCTTAGTGCACTGGGCATCAGTGCCAGCTTCATAGTTCTGGGGAGATGGTTCTGAACCCCCACACAGCTGAGTTCCAGGTGAACTTTAGAGCAGCTGGGGGCTTGTTTTGCCATCTCACTGGAAGGATTTGAGTTGGCAGCTCTCAGCCCCCATGTGCCTTCTTCACCTCAAGGTAAGATCAGATGTTTTCTACTTTCCAATGACTCATCTGGATTTTTCCTCAACCCTCCAACTTGTGATGAAGCAGGGTGATGGATTTCTTGTCAAGTTAACCTATTTTTTTCTGAGTCATTGGGATTGGAAACAGGCGATCAAATCATTTTTACAAACAGCTGCTCACTCTGGGTGACTGGCTAGTTAGCATGGCAGATGGTCTGGGGAGGGCTTGCAGTGCCTGGGTCCTCACGGTCATTGCTCCCTCTAGCAAGCGAGGACAACACATTTAAATCTCTAGTGGATCGCGGATATGTTACCTTGAGCACTCTTGGGTTGGGATTGAACTTGTTGGAACAGGCTGTTTCCAGCACAGCATTCCCCCAGGCACTTTGGCATGGGGCCTCGACTCACAAGTGAGGGTTCTCCTGTAGGTAGTGGGAAGGCTGTGAGGTTCATGGATGGGTCATAAAGGGGCACAGTGGCTAATGCCCCAGAATCTCCACTGCTAGGCTACTACTACTCCAGTGCTACTGCCTATGGCTTCTAGGTCCTTGTCCAGTGGCCATGGCCTGGCCAGCGGCTGTGATACAAAGGTCCTGGCCAGGCTCTTTGCTGGTCTCAGCCTGAGGGGTGAAGCCTACATGATCCAGAGGTAGCCTGGACTCCTTCCTGCCCCTTGGGCACTGCCACCAGGCTGCTGGGCACTCATCAGCTCACCCTCGGTTTATTTATTTTGGCCTCCTCTTGATTCCTTTTGTCCTCGTTTAGTCTTACTCTGTATTTAGGTTTGGTCGTAGGTTTGCTTCATATCTGCTGCCACCATCTTTTCTCTTAGTTGTGCTCTGGGCTTTTGTTTTTATTGTGGGTTTGCTCTGCCCCTTTAATCTCTGCCTCTCAGGACTCTGTATTCTTTCCCTTTTTACTATGAAGTTTTGTAAAGAATATCACATGTTTCCATTTTTCAGTTCTTCAACAGCAATTTTTTTCTTAACAATTTAACTGCTTAGTTAAATTTTGTTTCTGTTATTTTGTGCATTGAGCTACAGAAAAATCTCATTTACTTTTGTTGTGGTTCTATAAACCATTTTTTGTAATTTTCCTCTTGCATTTTAAGGTACAGATTTTAAACTCAACAATTTGCCTCCTATTTTATTTCTTCCACTCCCCTTTCTTTTCATATCTTATGCTTAATTTGCTTTAGTGGCTGGCAAAAGGCCTACCTGTAGGCGTGGGAGCTGGGAGAAGGCATTTGCAATGCTTATACCAACAAAGGATTCAATGTCAGGAATAGACAAGGAGCTCTTATAAATCACCAATAAAAAAACAACTCCAGTGGAAAAAAAGTGGGCATAGGGAATGAGAGGCAACTGATAAAAGCCAACCAGAAGCATACCAAGCCAATGAAGAGTGCTCAAAGTCGGTCACTGGAAAAACAAACTCAACAACTAAATACCAGCTTGCACCCATCAGATCAGCACAAAGGTGGGTATGGAGGCCTTGGAGCACAGATGGGGCCACCTGGCACTACTCATTCAGTGAAGTTTGTTCACGCTTCATGACTCCCGACATTCTGCTTCTGGGTATACGTTCCCAACAAAATTCTCACCTGTCTGCAGGTCTGTAGGAGACACATGTAAGGATGCTAACCCGTGTGATGGGGAGTAATCAAGTGTGCAGGGAAGATGCAGTGGGAGTGCTGCACTAGGGAGTGCTAAGTAATGCTTTTGTGGACCTAAAAAAATAGCTGAGTGAAAGAAAAAACTGATGTGAGGGTACCGTTTATAGAAACTAAAAATAACATGCATGTAAAAACATAGAGTTGCGAAAATAGATATAAACAAGAAGGTGCACAAATGTTGCCTATGTGGGGAGGGAAGGGATTCGAGGAATGTAATACCAGAAAGTTAAACATGAAACAGAACAAGATGGGCTGAAAGGAGCCTCAGTGTGTCTAGAAGAGACCTGGAGTTGAGGACATTTTATCCCTTCTTGTCCAAGGTTTTAGACATGTTGGCCAGTGGCCCAGGGAGTGGGGAGGCGGGGTAGTTAGCCTCAGTGGGCCTGCTGCCAACCTCCCAGCTCACAGAACAGAGGAGCAATTCGGGGAGGGTGCGCAGAGGCCTTCTTGGCCCCAGACCTCGGGACATTGGGGCTTTTAGGGAAATGAGTATAAGTGGGAGACATGTGGGGCTGCTAGAAGCCCCCAGTGAGCGGTGGCCTCAGGACAGATCTGTGTTTGCATACACACAGCTCAGAACCACCCAGGAGCAACCTGATGGATACCCTCAGCTCCTACATGATCAGACACTGGGCACACACAGGCACTTGAAAATCAGAGACAACTGCACACGCACGTGCACACATTACGGTCGCCCCAGCATTCAAATACGTACCCAGTGTCTTCTGTGTACTAGGCCCGGGAGACAAGGCAGCGCACACAACAAAGTCCCTGCTGTCCTGGAGCTCACTGGCTAGAGTAGGACCCTCCACGCAGGCTGCAGCGGCGCTGTGCTGCCCTCTGCTGACCAGATGGAGGCAGTGACTCCCCAGACAGCCTTCTTCCCCTGGTTCGATGAATGGGCTGAGGGGGAAGCAACATGGCCCAGCAGATACCGAGGGGCAGAGACTGGGGAAGAACTTTTCCCCCAGCGCCTTGATCTCCCCGTTATTCCCTGCATGCTCCCACCTTCTCTCCCCGGTAAGTATCTGATTTAAGAAGCAGCAATTGAGTCAAACCATGTTGCTTGTGGCACCCCCTTTCCAAGGCACCATCCTCATGCCCCGCAGCTGTTGCATTGGGCTCAGGGAATCCGTTCTTCGCTATTTTTCATTCTGCACGGATGGAGGGACCAATCCTGAGTTTCAGGAGTGAGCACCTAAGTTTGGAGGTGGAGCATGGGAGATATCTCATCCAGGTGACACCAAAGCCGCAAAAACTGAAACAATAGATGGCCTGTTGCCTATGGGGTGCAGATTCTAGCTGCAGATTCTCTGATACTCCTCCCATAAAGGCGGGGGGTGGGGTCTATGTCCCTGCCTTTTTTTTTTTTTTTTTTTTGAGGCAGAGTCTCAAGCTGTCACCCTGGAGAGAGTGCCATGGCATCACAGCTGACAGCAACCTCTAATTCCTGGGCTCAAGCGAGTCTCCTGCTTCTGCTTCCCAAGTAGCTGGGACTACAGGCGCCCGCCACAACGCCCGGCCATTTTTCTTTTTTGGTTGCAGCCGTCACTGTTGTTTGGCAGGCCCAGGCTGGATTCAAACATACCGGCTCAGGTGTATGTGGCTGGCGCCTTAGTCCATTGAGCCACAGGCGCCGAGCCTATGTCCCCGCCTTTTGAATCTAAGCAGGCTTGGTGACTGCTTTCATCACCAATAGAGTAGTGTGAAGTGATTGCTGCTGTGTGAATTGCAAGGCCTCACTCCTGGCCGCAACATGGGGCTGACAGCCAAGCAGGCCAGCTGCCTGAGATCAGTGTGCTGGAGAGGCCACTCAGACGTTCTGGTCATCCGAGGGATAGGGGGCCGTCTGAGATGTGGCTTTTCAGGTACTATATTCTTTAATCACCCGCAGCTGAGTCCTACACATCCACGAACACTGAGGAACCATCTGTGCTGTGCCCAATTCCTGACAATCTGTGAACATGATGAAATGGTGGTCATTTTGTGTTTGGAGGGTACATTGCTAGGCCCCAATAGTCAGCACTGGGCCAGCTGAGGACGTCAGACCAGGGCAGTAACAGGTTAACCCGGTTTCTGGGGTTTGGTCTGGAAAGAGACCCCGCCTCGCCTCCAGAGTGCTGCTTCCTTGAGCGTGAGCCCCCTCTAGGCTAGACGGCCTGAAGCTTCGGGGGCTCCAGTGACTCCCAGGGAGGTGGTGGCACTGAGCTGGGCAGTCCATGTTCTCTCCTTTTCGGTCTGTCTGATCCATGCTAGTTTTAATATCAAAATAGTGTTTTATGCGACCACTATTACATCTGCGAGGCGGCACGCTGGGAGTTGGAGTTGCGGAAAGTGTCGCGCGCCTGGGACGGGGATCTTTGGGGATGGGCGTAGAACAACAGGGAAGGTCGGGGACGAGGTTGCGGGGACACTGCAGGTGGGAGAAGATGATCACCCACCCCTATGTCCCCCTCAAGGAGTAACTGAGGCTCAAACGGCCACAGCGTTGTCCAGGGCAGCCCCTATCCAAGTCCCAGGGCTCTCCAGATCCGGAGTTCCGCGCTCCCCAGGCGCAGGCAGAAGTGGCCAGACCCCCGGGCCGGTGCTGCTCGCGGTGGCCGGCAGGCGGCGCTGGTGCTCCGTGTTTGCGCCGCCTGGACCCTACCCTACCCCCACCCCCCACGCTGTCGGGTTCGGCTTTGAGTCCTGCGACCAACAGTGCCTTGGAGTGTAACAGAGCCCACTTTTCTGTCCACTTTGCCCCAAACTATAGATTACCCACTAGGTCCTTAGATCTTGACCATGTTCCCAATAAGGCACGCATCTCCCTGTTTTACAGGCCCAGTTCATGACAGTGATAAGCAACAAGAAAAACCAAATGATAACACCAGCAAACCTTATGGAGTTCTAATCATCAGCCTGGCCTGCCAGGGTCCTATGGAATGGAGATGGGGTGGGAACAGTGTGTAAGGCCAGCCCCAGGGAGGTGGCCCTCAGCACAGCCCCGGCTCCCTCATTAGGGTCTTTGCAGACCTGAGGACCCTCCAGGAGAAGGAGAGGGTCCTTAGTAAACCTGAGGGGGCAGTGAGCTGTCCCAGCCATCCCAGACTATCCCATTACTGCATTCCTGCTCACTGCTGGCCTTTCTCCAGCAGCCTTGAGTGCCCCAAGTGCCTGGGGAGTGGCCCAGGGAGAGGAGGCCTGACTTGACCAAGAAGCATTGCCTGCAGGGTGCAGTGTGGCGTGGAGGTAAGGGTTTGGTCTTCAGAGCCACACAATGCCTGGCTTCTAAGTCCTGCTGATGCTTCTAGCAATTGTGTGACATTAGTGGGAGCCTCAGTTTCCTCTTTTGTGAATGAAGATGAGAGCATATACTTCTGTGTTAGTCCTGTTATTTTTTTGTGTTTTATGCTGCTTTGACATCTTGGGGCTTGGTGGACCCAGGGAGGGGCTGACCCCCCCAAAGCTAGCAAATTCCTGGTGATACTTGCTTGCTAACGAGCCAATCCAAAGCCCATACCCCAACGCATCCCCTTTATATAATTCTCAAACACCAAGCCTGTATTCTCCCTGCCCTATGTTAACCCAGACCCACAGATCAGGTGGTTGGAGATAACTCCTCCAGCCTGGAAGATAAAGCAAGATCATTTAAACTAGCCAATCTTAAACTGCTCACCTCGCCCCGCCCATTCCTTCCCCCTTTAATACTGCAGCAAAGGCAGCTGTTCCTTCTGCCTCCAACCCGACCCGTCCTTGTGCTTCCTCCTGTGGCACAGAGCAGCAACCCTCCCTCGTGGAAACTGTCACAGACTCCTCTTTTGGTTAGGTTTCTCTGTGTCTGCCATCCTACTATACCTGATTACAACAAAATCATCCTGGGTATTTTTTTTTTTTGGAGACAGAATCTCACTGTATCGCCCTTGGTGGAGTGTTGTGGCGTCACAGCTCACAGCAACCTCAAACTCTTGGGCTTGAGCTATTCTCTTGCCTCAGCCTTCCAAGTAGCTAGGACTACAGGCACCCACCACAACGCCTGGCTATTTTTTTGTTGTAGTTGTTGTTTGGCAGGCCCGG
The DNA here is from genome assembly GCA_963574655.1 of Perodicticus potto. Lineage (NCBI taxonomy): Eukaryota > Metazoa > Chordata > Mammalia > Primates > Lorisidae > Perodicticus > Perodicticus potto. The sequence continues at coordinate 36,709 of CAUYRH010049137.1, read as the reverse complement.
GCTGGGTTCCAACCCGCCAGCTCTGGTGCATGTGGCTGGTGAGCTACAGGCACCAAGCCTTGGGTTCTTTTTAGAAACAACTTTGTAAGATTGTTGCAGGGATCAAACAACTTAACTTTTCCAAAGTGCTTTCAGCAGTGCCCGAGACACATGAGAAGAGTAGTTATTGTTACTTCTCCCCCTCCAGCCTCATCCCTGGGCACCAGATGCCTCCCTCTGGGCAATTCTGAGCACCTGTTTAGTGCAGTCTGTGCCAGGTGCCTGAGCGAGGGCAGCCAGGTGCTTCCTTCCCTTGGCCATGGCACTGAACGCCTCAAGCTGACAGCAAGTGCTAGGTGAGTGGGCCCCCTAGAAGCCAGCAGAGGGATCCCACCTTTGTGGCATTTGGCTGCAAGGACTAGATCTCTAATCCGGGACAACCTCTTCAAACCTGCACCTCTGAGACCCCCAGCTCAACTGAGAAATTAGCCTAACTCTCAAAGATAGTTGCCCTGAATAATAATAATTTATTGAATGCTTGCAGTGAACCAGGTGTACCCTCTGGTATCAGCAAACTTTCTGATGTCAGGAATCATTGAGACTCTCAAAGAGCTCTTGTTAAAGTGGGTTGTGTCGCTACTTACCATTTTAGGGGTCAAAACTGAGAAATTTTAATAATATTTGTTTATAATTTATTTTATTTTGTTATTATTTACTTATTTATTATCTTTTTTTGAGACAGAACTTCACTCTTTCACCCTGTGTAGAGTGCCATAGTATATCATCAGAGCTCACAGCAACCTCAAACTCTTGGGCTTGAGCAATCCTCTTGCCTCAGTCTCCTGAGCAGCAGGATCTATGGGCTTGCACCACTATATCTGGCTAGTTTTTCTATTTTTAGTAGAGATGGGGGTCTTGCTCTTGCTCAGACTGGTCTCGGACTCTTGGGCTAAACAATTCTCCTGCCTCAGGCTCCCAGAGTGCTAGAATTACAGGTCTGAGCCACTGAGCCTACCCTGTAATTTATTATAAATAGCAATAATAAACATGCTACATGTAAGCACAAATATTTCTATGAAAAATAACTATATTTTCCAGCACAAAACATGTAGGCAGAAAGAGAGAAAGAAGCAAGGCGTTGTTTTACATTTTTGGAAATCTTTATGATGTTAGGCTTAATGTTGTAGAAGAAAGCCGGATTTTCATACCTGCTTTCACATTTTTTTTGTTTTGTTATTGTTGTTTTTTTTGAGCTAGGGTCTCACTCTGGCGCCCCAGCTGGAGTGCACTGGTGTGATCACAGCTTATTGCATCCTTGAAATGAAAGGTTCAAAGGATCATGCTCCCAAAACAGCCTCCCTCTTAAGTGGCTAAGTCTACAGGCAAGTGCTACCCTACCTGGATAATTTTTTAAATTTTTTGTAGGGATGGAGTCTTGCCATATATATGGCCCAGGATGGTCTCAAACTCCGGACCTCAAGTGATCGTCTTGCTTTGGCCTCCCAAAATGCCTGGATTACAGATGTGAGCCACTGCTCAAGTGGCCACTATTCAAGTTTTTCGGATATATCGTGTGGCCTATGGAATATTCCACTGAGAGTTAAAAAAAAACAAACAAAAAACCCCACTTCCATTGAGAACAAACAAAACAAAACAAAAACAAATAATATCTTGGTATTATTATGAACATAGTTTTGACTTTTATAAGGCTTCTGGAAGGTTCTTAGGGAACCCCAGACATGTCCAGAACACACTTCTGAAACTTATGCTTTATATACCACATAAATGATGGGTAGAATCTAATATTACCCCAGTTATACTTACAAGGAAATTGAGGCATAAGGAGATGAAATGACTTGTCCAGGGTCATGAAGCTGGGCTTCAAAGCCAGTCCTCTGTGGGTGTCACGGGAGTGGGGTGGAGGACAGACCTTGATTTTGGTGTCTGTGGCCCCAGCACTTAGCCCCAAGAGAGAGGGCAGGGCCTGGGCACAGATAAAACCAGAGAGGCAGGTCAGGCCAGTGAGGGGAGGGGGCTTGGGAGGGGCCTCAGGATCAGTTAGTCACTGAGTGGTCCTGGTGACAGGGCTGGAGATGGCAGCTGGCGGCAGATGTAGCCTCGGGCTGGAAAATCAATAGGCGATCAGCGGCCCAGGGGCACGCTGTCCATCAGGTGCTACGGAGAGGCAGGGCAGGGGCAGGGGGGCCGGGAGGAAATATCACTGACCCCCGGCAGGATTGATCAAACAGCCAGACACCCAAGGCCAAACTCACTAATAAAGTGAGACGTTCAGCTCAGCCCTGCTGCTGCTCCTGAAGGTCTTAAAAAAACCGCTTAGCTGGGGAGTTCTTGCTAAACGGTCTTTGTTTCTTGAGGCAAGAGGGAGGGAGGGAGGGAGGATGAAGCAGGGAGGCCTGGCTCGGCTACTGTTTGGCCTGGGGCTCAGGGCCCAGAACTCGCTAGCTGAGCTCTCATGCCCTCTGTGTGTGTGTGTCGCACGTGCCATTTATATGTGGCACGCTGATGTGCACACTTTGTCACATGTGGGTACAAATGTGCCTGTTCCATGCCTTTGCATGTACTAGACATGCTACAGCACACAGCATTTGTACATGGCCCGTGCAACACATATGCCTGTGCCACAGCGCACACGTGTGCACAAATATGCCTTGCGTGTATGCATGTATGTGCATTACATTCCACAGTGTTTACCAATGGCACGGGTGCATGTGTGTGTACAAATGTGTCTTGCATGTGTGCATGTAACCACGACACACATTTACAAACAACATGTATGCACAAATGTATCTGGCATATGTGCATATGTGTGTATGTGCCATAGACACGGCACCTGCTTTCGAGGGTGAGTATGGGTGTGTGTGTGAGCTAAAGTCTTCTTCAGTGGTATCACCACTTTCTCCGCCCGTAGCCCCAAAGACATAACACTTGTAAGGACAGTCATGATTACTAGGGGCTGGGGGGATGGACAGGAAAGTGGAGACTGGAAAATTGTACCTGCAAGGCCGAGCTGTACAACAGAAGCAGCTGTGGACAGGCCGGAGGAGGAGGAGTGAAGAGCCTGGGGGCTAGGAGATGAAAGAGGAGAAGTTGGGGGGTGGTGTCCGTGGGGGGAGAGAATTTAATAAAGGATGTGCAGGTGGAATTTTAAGCAGTGATGTTGTGGGTAAGAATTTGACATCTTTTGCCGTTACAGATCCATGTCAAGAACAGAGTCACTGCCAGCAATTTTCTGATTGGTGGACTGTGTTTTGTTAAATGTGCCACCGTGCTGAGACCCGGCTTGCAGGTATGCTGAATGTATTTGGGTTAAGTAATATTGCTCACATTGAGAATTAAATTTTATGGAATGCCTTTGATGAGAGATTGTAAAAAGAGCTTTACATGTGTCATTTACTAACCCTAAGGTATAGGTACCACTTTTATTTCCATTTTTTGGATAAATTCATTGGAACTCAGGGGTTTACTCACTTGCTTACGTCAGGTGGTTAATAAGGAGGAGAGCTGGGATTTGAGCCCAGCCTTCTGACTCCAGAGCCCAGACTTACCTGGGCTGTTATTTCAGAGCATAATGTGGGTTCTGGGGGAGCAGGTGAGTAGTCTGAGCCTGTATCTGGGGGAGCATTTCCCATCATTGTACCTTGTCCCAAATCAGAAAGTAGAACCCTGGGCTGAGGGGCAGATCATTTGGCTTAGGTGCCCTTCAACCCTTCAGCCAACAGCAATGACAGCTGTCTGGCCCCAAATCCCTCATCTCAGACCCCCTGGCTGGGCACCCTCTTCTGTCTTTGTTGCTGAAGGGCCCATAGAGGCATAGGAAGGGGAGGATCTGCCAGATGTTAAACCAGAAAGCCTTTGGGATTTTATAAAAACATATAAGGAATTCATTGAGGATGAGTGAGGATATACCAAGGGTATCCAATCTTTTTTCTTTTCTGCTGCACATTGGGAGAAAAAGAGTTGTCTTGGGCCACACATTAAATATATGAACTCAATTACATCTGCAAAATGAAAGCTTATTAGCAAAAGAAAGAAAAAAGAAGGTCTGTGCATGATATCTGACACCACAGATAAGCAGAACAGTCCTGAAATAATCTGCATGCGGCCCTCGGGCTGCACATTGGACACCCCTGAATCATAGGAGAACTATAAAACCTGATTTTCTTAAAATGTGGTCTGTGTATCAGATTTACTGCTGGTTTATGAAAGTGGAGATTCTTGGGTTCCCTCCTGGATCTACTGAACCAGAATCTCTGCAGCTGGGGCTAAGGGGTCTGCATTTTAAAAATGTCTTGATTAATCCTTTTGCACATTCTAATCTGGCCCTTTGTGCTTGCTGTTCCCCCCGCCTGGTAGGCTCCCTGCAGAGCCTTCTTCAGTAATTATCCCCATTTTTCAGACAAGGAAACTGAGACTTAGAGTGGCTCAAAACCTCACTCCAGTCAGTGGCAGAACTAAATGGGCCTGACTGTACACTGAGGGCTTTGTCTTTTCAAAGCTGCTCCTGTCACTTGAGGAAATGTGACAGAGTGTTTTGAAACTGTAACCAGTGTTTGTCTGCTTAGAACTTGTGGATGTGACATTATTCGGAAAAAAGAGTCTTTACAGATGTAATTGAGCTCAGGATCTCAAGATGAGATGGTTCTGGGTTATCTGGATGGGCCCTAAAACCAATGACAAGTGTCCTATAAGAAAAGGAGAAATGGACACGGATGAGGGGAAACTCAGAGCATTAAGGATAAGCCAGAAGGGAGGCAGAGGCAGAGTCGATATGGAGACTGATGCAGTCATAAGCTGAAGGATGCCGAGGATTGCCCAGGGTCAAAAGCAGCTCAGAGAGAAGCGTGGAGCAAATTCTCCCCGGGGCCCTTCAGAAGGAACCAACTCTACTGACACCTCAGTTTTGGAGTGGCCTCCAGCGCTGCGTGAGAAGCCACCAAGTCTGTGGTCATATGTTGTATGTGGAAACCTAATACGGGGGGCGGCGGGTACTCTCCTGGAAGAAATGAGGGTTGTCCTGAAGGACACCCAGCTTCCAGCTCCTTAGGAAAAGGACTTTCTACAGTCAGGGGTTCAAAGATAGAGTGGGCTGTGTTGGGGAGGAGCTGGACCCCATCACTGATACACCCAAAGGGTAGTACTCAATCTCGACCACGTGGGAGGCCTTCTGCAGCCCTGAGGGGCCATGCATTGGTGCAAAGGGAGAGGCGAAGATTCGAGAGTTGATGCCCTGGGTGGTGTCCAGGGGCCCGATAGATGGTGACCACAGTTGGTAGAGAAATGGGCCTGTGGGAGGAAGAAGAGGCAGGAGAAGAAGGAGGAAGAGAGTTTGGCTGCCAGCCAGGCAGGGGCATCTCCTGGGCTCGAGGGGCCCCGGCACCAGGGTTCTGTCCTCTGTGAGCTTCACAGACCCCCCCACAACACCCCCTTCCTACTTTCCTCTGATAAAGTCATTTCCATTTGGATGTTGCCTTGAACATGATGTTCACAACCCCCAAAGGAACAACATCCCTCAATAAACCACAATATTTTCCCAGCCAAGAACTTGCTGTTCCAAATTCATTAAAATTGCTGTGAGATTCTTTTCCCATTTCTGTGCCAAGAGCTGTTGCGGACAGAATTCGTAATATCACAGAGTGGTGGAGGTAACCGATTGTTCAGTCGGAAAGAGGTGAACTTACATTTTGTTTTTAAATGTACCTTTCAGATTGGCAATGAACGTTGGTGTGGGAATGGGGAAATGGCGCACTTGCGTGTATATTAGGGGGAGAACAAATTGGTGCAAGCTTTATGGAGAGCAATTTGGAAATGACACGAGATGTAAAATGTGCATGGTGGTTTGGGGTTGCTTAGTCCCTAAGATTCAGGTGGGCGAGAAGTGTAAATTTTTGTTATTCTGTGACTGAATTTGGTTTCTGCCTCAATATCGCTCCTCCCTCCCAATACACATCCCTTTCATCTAGAAGGCAGGAAATTAATTCTAATTGAAGTTGGGTGTGTGGTTCACACTTTTATTTTATTTTATTTTTATTATTATTATTTTTTGAGACAGCGTCTAACTATGTCGCCCTCTGTAGAGTGCTGTGGCGTCACCTCACAGCAACCTCAAACTCTTGGGCCTAAGTGATTCTCTTGCCTCAGCCTCCCAAGCAGCTGGGACTACAGGCACCCGCCACCACACCCGGCTATTTTTTGGTTGTAGTTGTCATTGTTGTTTGGCAGGCCCGGGGCTGGGTTCAAACCTCCCAGCTCCGGTGTGTGTGGCTGGCCGCCTAGCTGCTGAGCTACAGGCGCTGAGCCTGGTTCACACTTTTAGATCTAGCTATTTGGAAGGCTGATGTTGTGGGATCCTTTGAGGCCAAGAGTTTGTGTACAGCCTGGGTGATATAGCAAGACCCCATCTCTGAAAAAGTTAAGAAAAGAAGAAAATTAATGCTATTTTAATGCAACGTAAACTGGCCACTAGAGAGGGGCTCAGCTAATTAAAGTTTTTTCTCTCAATGCCCTTCTTCCTGGGAGCGCACAGTATTTAGAGACGATGGCTGCTTATGCTGTAAGTCCTTGCCAGGTTGGCCCCTCACCTTGGTGTTCCTAAAGGTGCCCATGGACCTGCACGGAGCTGGTCTGGGGCATTTGCTCAGCGCCTGCAGCAGGGAGACCCTTACCGATGTGGTGTCTCAGCTCACTTTTCTGATGCACAGAACTTTTGGGTCTTCCTCTGAGCTACTTTGAAGCCGTGGAAACGTCATGAGGCTGCTTTGGGCTGTGCATCTCCCCAGCCACCTCTGCTAGCAGGGCTGAGGATTGCAGATGGGAAATGGGGCCCACATCCACTTTCAGGTCCCTGAACGCATCCAAGGCACCGTCTCCTCCATCCTGTACTTGGCGCTGAGCAGGGTGGTGACATACTGCCCTCCCCCAGCCCCCGTGACATTCATTAGCTTCTTTCTTCCCTTCCATTCTGCAACTCTTCTCCTTCCTGTAGTTTAGAACATTTCCCTGTTTTAAGTCTGCACTTGAAGGAAGGAAAGCACACTCTCAAGTACCTTCCACATCTTACCTCTTCAACGTGAAAGGCAGGAATTCCCCTGTTCGCTCCTCTGTTCTGCTCTACTCCACCTCATCCACCAGGGGGCGCCTGAATAGAAGACGGTTGGGGCGGAGGGGTCAAAACCCAACAGGTCTCGTGTAACCTTTGTCCTTTTGTCTTCCCCTTATGACACATCTGGACTAGCCAGACTCAGGAAGGCAGAAAGTAGAATCGAGGTTACCAGGGCATATGGGGGTGGGGGGAGTTGTTATAATAAGTTATTGCTTAATGGGTAGGCAATAACTTAGGATGGTTATTGTCTGGGGTGATAAAAAGGTTTTGGAGCTGGAAAACAGCGATGGTTGTACAGCACCGAGCATGAACTTAATGTCACTGAACGAACAGTACAGTGAAACATGATTAAAACACGGCTAAAATGACCAATGTTCTGTTATATACATTTTATCATAATAAAAATTAGTAAAAAAAAAAAATGCATAGCAACAGGGAAGAGAAAACAATTCCCCATCAGTTAATCTTTGCCAACAGCTTTCTGACTGGATGTTTCTTTAGGGGATTCGAGTCTATGGAAACCCTGGCCAAGGTGTGCGGGGATCTTGAGTGAGGAGGCTTGCTGCAGCCTGGAGTGCTGTTCATGAGATGCTGGGGGCAACCTGAGTAGCCATCAGTGGGAAACCAACGCATAAAGGATTGTGGAGCCACAGTGGAGCGCCAGGCAGTGGGGTGAAGCATCGGCCCTGCTCTATGTATGTGCTGACGTGGGAGATGCCCAGGATGCACTGTCCAGAGGGCAGAATATGTGCAGTAGCATCCTGTCGGTGTAAACAAAGCCTGTATATATGGAATGGGTGTGAAATTACTAAGCATTTGCGGTATGGGAAATACCACCTCCCGCCCTCCCTCTCTCCCACCTTTCTTCTCTCTTTATCAAAGGTCTTTATTTGCCTCCTTCTCCTCTCTCTCCTCTTTCATACCCATGTGTTTCTGGTCTACGTGTCTGCCATGCCTAATAATCATTTTTGTCTTTTTTCAGTATTTAAAATTGTGAGAGATCACTGATACCAAGAAATGTGCATAAAACAGAGATGTCCAGTTTTATGTAAACTTAGAAAGCAAACACCCACATAGCCAAGACAATGAACAGGGGAGCATCTCCACGTGTCTCTCCCCAGTTGACTCCCTTCAGAGTTCACTATTAATTTTTATAGCAATTATCAATACTTTAAAAAAAATTTTGTTTTGAAATAATTTGGTTGACAGGCATTTATTTCTTATAGTTGTGCAGGCTGGAAAGTCTAAGATCAAAGGGAAAGCAGATTTGGTGTCTGGTGAGGGCCTGCTTCCTGGGTTGTAGGCAGCCACCTTGTCAGTGTGCACCCTTCTGTTTTTTTAGAGACAGAGTCTCACTTTATTGCCCTTGGTAGAGTGCTGTGGCATCACACAGCTCACAGCGACCTCCAACTCCTGGGCTTAGGCGATTCTCTTGCCTCAGCCTCCCGAGTAGCTGGGACTACAGGCGCCCACCACAACGCCTGGCTATTTTTCTGTTTTGCAGTTCCGCCGAGGCTGGGTTTGAACCCGCCATCTTTCATATATGGGGCCGGCGCCCTCCTTGATGAGCCACAGGCGCCGCCTTCCTCTTCTTTTAAGGGCACTAATTCCATCATGAAGGCCCCACCCTTATGACCTAATCTCCACCAAGTTACCTCCCAGAGACTCTACTTCCTAATACCTCCTGCTGGGGTTAGGGCTTCAACATGTGAATTTTGGAGGGAAGTATTCAGTCCATAGCAAAGTCATACTTGACCAGGGTAGGCCCTCATCTGAGGACTGGTGTCCACATGAGAAGATGGAAATTTGGACATAAGACACAGGGAAGAAGGCCGCGGGAAGATGGCAGCAGAGTGCAGCATGATCGAGTTTTTGCATGAGGCTTGCCTGGGTTTGTATCCCAATTTTGCTACTCATTGGCTGTGGAACCCTGGGTAAGTTACCTAACCTCTCTGTGCCTTGCCTTTCTTATTTAAAAAATGGGGATAGATACTATATAGCTTACAAAGTTATTACAAGTATTAGATGAACTAATGGACAGGAAATGCTTAGAACACTGGTTGGATGTAGTAAGTGCTGGGTAATAGTTAGGTATATTAATACCTTGATGTTTTGTGTATGTATCTATTTGTGTGTGCCTTAGAAATTTCTAGAAATGGCTAGGGGTGCCACCACCAGGGGAGCTGAACTGGGCTTACAGAAGAGGAATTTTCATTTTTATATACTTTTATATTATTCAAACTTTTTAACAACAAGCTCTTAGTATTAAATGGTATTTAGTAAATAGTATTTAGAAATAAAACATGTCCTAGAAATTTCACCTCTTTGGAAGCAAAAGTTTTGGCAAAAAAGAGATGAGCTCTGCACTGTTTAATGTAGAATACAAGACAGGACAGATCGTCATCAATCTCCCTTTCCCTGCATCTGTGCTTTTGAGGCAAAATTAATGAGTGTTCCTAGGACTGGGGTTGTATTTACCTGGTTCTCTACATTCCGGGTTCCTCAAACTTTTGCTCAGCTTGCAGGAGGGGCTGAGCCCCGGCTGCAGTTCTCCACACCCACCTCTAGAGGGCCTCCAAGGACCATCTGCCTCTGCACACCTGCCTTGGTTGCCAAGGAAACATCCCTTTATTGAATGGAGCCATCCCCAGCTCAGCCCAGTGATTTGTCCTTGTCTAATTATTATTACTCTTTGGATGAGTAATGGGGGAGGGCCATGGTGGGAGGTGCAGGAGCCGCAGAGCAGTGATTTGTGGGGTGGGCAGCTCATCTTTGAGAGGAGAACATTTATCTTTCTGGAAGCAGAAAACAGCCCAATTGGGACAAACCCAACGTTTCCATGAAGGTCTGTTGGTGGGTTCACACTGTAATTCCGAGTTACCCACCTGGGGTGTGGGACGTGCCCACAGTGTTCACGCGGTAAGCAGACCACTCAGAGAAGCTTGTCCAGAGCCACGACCCTCTGTATGTATCTGTGAGTACCCTGTGGTCATGTGTACAGCTCCTAAAATTGTATGTGCACACATCTGAGTCTGAGTGTCAATGCTTTTTTTTTTTTTTTTTTTTTTTGAGATAGAGTCAAGGCTAGAGTGCCGAGGCATCATAGTTCACAGAAACCTCAAACTCCTGGGCTCAAGTGATCCTCTTGACTCAGCCTCCAGCCTCCCAAGTAGCTGGGATTACAGGAGCCTGCCACATCTGGCTAGTTTTCTATTTTTAGTAGAGATGGAGTCTCGCTTCTGCTCAGGCTAGTCTCTAACTCCTGAGCTCAAGCAATCCACCTGCCTCAAGCTCCCAGAGTGCTAGGGTTCCAGGTCCGAGCCACTGTGCCCAGCCTGAATGTCAATGCTTTTGATTAGGCTGTCTGAAATAAACTAGGTGTACGTGGGGGTGCATTTGTGTGGTAACACGTGGGTGTGTACACATAGACAAAGCGCAGAGAGCCTTGGTGTGTGCACATGTTGAATACATAGCTATCAAACATGTTTGTATCTTTATGTGACTCCGCGTGACATTCTACTTGCAAGCAGTGAGCTTGTGCTCCTGAGACTTAGTGCCTACACACATGTGCAGCCAACTTCTGAGCTTGTCTGCGTGTGAACATTGCACACATTGCTACGAAAACCAATAAATAGGCCCTAAACACACAGGGCTGATCTAAGCCAGAGATACTGGAGATGAAGACATAGGGGGTGCAGAATACCACAGGAGGGGGCACGCCACACATTTTGGTAGCTGGGATAGATTGCGAAAACATCCTCGCTGCTACATCCCTGCCTGGATCTATCCCTTTGAATGTGATTTTGCAGTTTCTCTTTATAGAAGATGAAGTCTATTCCATCGTTGATTGAGCTGGACTTGACACTTGCTGTGGATGATAGAATGAGGTGGAAGGGACATTGAGTTGGTTTTGAGCTTCGGCCTTGAGGTGGCTTGCTATTTCCACTGGCTCCCTTACAACTCTACCCAGCTGCCCATGAAGAAGCCTGAGCTAGAGGATGAGGTGAGGGACCATTAAAGAGCAAGTGGGGAGCCGCTTAGTGATCCCAGCTGAAGCCAGCATAGACCATCTACAGCCAACTGACCTGCAAACACATGAGAGAGTCCAGCCAAGATCAGCATCTATTGCTGTGGAACAAATTAGCCCCTCGTTTAGTAGCTTAACAATGAACAGCCAGGTGTGGTGGTTCACCCCTGTAATCCTACCACTCTGGGAGGCTGAGGCAGGTGGATTGTCTGACCTCAGGAGTTGGAGACCAGCCTGAATAAGAGTGAGACCCTGCCTCTAAAAATACCCGGGCTTTGTGGCAGGCACCTGTAGTCCCACCTACTGGGGAGGCTGAGGCAAGAGGATCACTGGAGCCCAAGAGTTTGAGGTTGCTATAAGCTATGACACTATGGCATTCTGTGGAGGGTGACATAGTGAGATTCTGTCTCAAAACCAAAACAAAACAAAACAACCAACAAACAGAAAAAACCCCATACAACAAACATTTATTATCTCACAGTTTCTGTGGGTCAGGAATTAGGGCATGGCTTAGCTGATGCCTCTGGCTTGAGGTCTCTCATGAGGTTGTTCTCATACTCCTGGGGCTGCGGTCTCATCTGAAGACTTAACTGAGGGAGACACACTGCCCTTTGCACTCATGGGTTGTTGGCAGGATTCAGTTCTCGCTGGTTAGTGGTGGTGATGTCATCTCTCTCTGTTGCTTGTCACATGGGCTTTTCCATAGGACAGACTACACATAACACAGAGAGACAACTTTTACCTAGTGTGTAGTCGGGAGCTGAGCCCTTGAAACTCACCCTGAGAGAGGTAGATGCTAAGAGCTCTCTTTGGAGAAATGTGGCCTCCTCCTGTGGGGGAGTTTGATTCTCCCATCCAGGTATGGGGGCCCTTTCTCTCCAGTGGTCCCAGGGCTGGGCTGTCTGTGCATCTTCACAGACGTGGGATGGGTCACTCAACCGCTTCCTCATTGGAGCTCCCCTGAGCTCCCCTCTGCCATAACCTGCAGCTGCAGGTCCTTCTGTGCCCTCGCCATGCCCAGAGCTGTACACTGCAGTTGCAATGAAAAACAAACAGGTGTGTGTATGTGTGTCAGGGTGCTCAAGTGAAGGCTTCTGAAGATCAGGACAGGTAGATGCTTGGTCCTGTGAACCAGCCTCATGCTGATTCTGTTGGGAGAGTGGAGGCAGTGTCTTCCTAGGGTCTTTGGGGAGCTCCAGCCAAGTGCAGTGTCACCTTGTCCTCTTGCTGGTAGCCACTGTCTCATGGGCACCCACCCTACCCTGCTGGGAGCTGCTTCCTGCACTGCCCAGAGGACATGAGTGTTGTCCCAGGACCAAGGCTGAAGTCAGGTTTCCCAGCTCAGAGATGTTGAGCTGGAGGGTCCCTGGGGTCCCTGTGTGGGGAGCAGCCCTTCTGTTCTGAGTGGGCTTGTGAGGAGGCTCTTGACATGGCCAGGGGAGAGGCAGTGGGGATGCAGGGCAGTGTGGGTGGGCTCCAGAGGCATTTAGGCAACTGAGCTGGCAAAGCCCAGACGACTTAGAGATGGCTGGGGGAGGAGCAGGTACAGCAGGGAATTGGGGGGAGGCACGGAGAAGAATGACACAGGCAAGTTCCTGCAAAGTTCACTGGTGGTAATGAGCACTCCTGGCATTTGACTAATGAATGTAGCAGCTTTAATCCCCTGTCTGGAGTTGGCTCCAAGGTTCTAATAATGCCTGTATACCAAACTTCCAGAAGGGCAGGCAGAAACTTAGCCACAGAAAGGCTGCTTTCAGGGAAGAGCCCTGCATGCTTTTTCTAGGAAGCAGAATATTGGGCATCCTGAGACTCTGGAAGGACAGGCTAGGTTCCACCTCTTCCCTCCAAGTCCCTCTCCACTAAGATCATCTCTTAGCGTTGATGCCCCCCCTTTGACCCTCGCCCCTCCCCTTAGCATTAATTTAAAATGGTTTCTGTTTTTATTCTCTGAGCTCTGGACTCTGTATTTGTCAGCGTTTTATTGACTTGTGTAATTGAGGCATCTAGAGATATGGCTGCCTTCAGGAAGGGCTGGTTCCAGGAGGGCAGCCTGTGGTGCCAGGAGTCTTCCCTGCTCTTCCCGTTCTCCTTTCCTTTCTGTGTTCTTGATTCTCAATCAGAACAGCTGCTGCAACCCCAATTTACTCCTTCATGCTGAGTAACCCCAGTGCTAAGAAGACTTTTTAAAATTTGTTTCTGAGACAGATTCTTACTCTACTGCCCACACTGGAGTGCAGTGATGTGATCATAGCTCACTGCTGCCTTGAACTTATGGGCTCAAATGATCCTCCTGCCTCAGCCTCCAGAGTAGGTGGGGCTACAGGTGTGTGCCACCATGCCTGGTTATTTTTATTTTATTTTTTATAGAAACAGGGTCTCAATATATTGCCCAGGCTTGACTAAAAACTCCTGGCCTCAAGCAAATCTCCTGCTTCAGCCTCTCAAATTACTGGGACTACAGGTCTGAGCCACCATGGCTGGCTGGAAGACTTTTTTCTTTTTAGGATAGTTCTAGGAAAAGTCCCAGGACTGATTGTCATTGGTGTGGACCAGACTGGTCCAACTGAGTGTGCCATTTTACCTGGCCAGGCTTATGTCATGCTCACTCCAAGGGCTGGCTCAGCCCACCTCAAACCATGTGGCCTAAGAGTGAGAGAGGGATGGTTTTCAGGTTGAATTGTGGTCCTGAAACAGGAGTACAGGATGGCATCTGGGCAGGAAGGACCCCACAGATACTGACCACAGACCCCACCTCGTCCCTGCCTCCTTGCTGGCATCCTTGACTTCCCGTGCTGGGAATTCAATCACGCATCCAGCCCTGCCCTTGGCCCTGACACCTTGCTTTGGTTGCCTGGAGTAGAAAATTTTGCTCTTACCTCCTCAAATCCTGTTCCCCTTGCAATCACCAAGGAAAGAGCACTGCGTTAGGGTCCTCCAGAGGAAAGAAACCAATAGGATGTACCCCCATAGAAACGGATTTGTTGGAGGGAATTGGCTGACAAGCCCAAAGACCTGAGGGGTGAATTGGCCAGCGGGAGACCGCGAGAACCGATGGTATAGGTCCCAGGAAGAGAAGGCTTGAGACCCAGGAAGAATGGATGTTACAGTTCAAGTAAGAAGGCAGAAAAAAAAAAGCAGGTAGGAGGAGAGATTGTCTCCAACTCAGGGAGGGTCAGCCTTTTTGTTCATTCAGGCCTCCAACTGATTAGATGAGGCCCACTTACCTTAGGGAGGAGAATTGCTTTCCTCAGTCTACCAAGGTAGACAAAAACACCCTTGCAGACACACCCACAATGATGTTTGATCAGGTATCTGGGCACTGAATGGCCCAATCAAGTTGACACATAAAATTAACCATTGAAGGCACCAAATGGGTCATTTCTGACCTTGGGTACAGCAAGGTCAAAGAGTTGTTCAGGGGACTGGGCTGAGTCCTATGCCTGACAGGACCTCCTCTTTGCACCCTGAAGACCTTTATGCCTACCTCTGAGTAGGTGGTGTGATTCTTCTGCCTGAAACTCACCCAAAAAGACTTTCTTTATTTTCTATTAGAGCTCAAGCGGAAAGCTTGGGGACCCAGGAAGGGCCTGCTCTGAGTTCCCTTCACAGGTCTCAACCCTCTCGCTGCTGTGCCCTGGCCCCATCCCATTGCCACTCTGTTCTGTGCCCCAGCAAGGCTGAGCCCTAGGGCTGTGCCTTCTGGACCCCAGGCGGGATTGGAGGGAGACAGGAGAGCAGGTCAGGGTCAGATCCTCTGCTCCTTCCTGCAGCTGGGCCCCTCCTCCCTCAAGGCAGAGCTCTTGATCCCCCACCAGCCTCAGTGACACTGCCCCTCCTCCCACCCCTTTCAGGGTGCCTCCCCTACCCTACTGGGGAGTCCCCTTATCATGTCTCCTCAGAATCCCAGCAGATGTTGCCAAGAGCTGCCTTCCTGCAAGAGCCAACTCAGGGAGCACAGGCCACCCAGCCCTGAGGGAGTGGATCCCCTGCCCCTATGGGCACTGGCAGTCAGCCAACTCAGGTCATCTTAAATTAGTGCCTCTTTCACTGGCATGATGAATTTGGGCAGTTAATGGAGCCAGGGCCATTTTCTTTCACTGCCTCTCAGTAGTTATATGACCTGTAGCAAGTCAAGTGACCTGTCTAAGCCTCAACTGCCTCATCTGTAAAGTGGGTATAACAAGCCCTTCCCAGAAGCCACTCTCCACAGCCTGGTTTATCCTGAACACTCGGGAGAATTAAGTTCAGCCTCTCATTCATTCATTAATACATTCAGGGACTACCCTCTGGGCTTCCCAACAAGGCAGACTCTGTGTCTGACCATTATCTATCAGATCAGAAGACTTCCTTCCCTTTTCTCCTTCTCCTGAGTAAGGATAATTACATAAAATAAAGCTCACCTGTGTATACCCCATCAAGACACAGACCATTCCATGACTCTGGAAAATTCCCTCCCGTTTCCTGGAAGTCATCATCCCCACCACCATCAAGCAACCCCGATGTAATTTCCACCATTCTCTCCATTTGTTCTCATTTATTTTCATTTTTCTGGTGGATCCTTTATTTTTTAGAGCACGCATCTCCTGGGCAGACTAGTATTCACTTCCCTACCAACTACCTTCTTTAACAACCACACATGTGGACACATACATGTTCATACAACCCCCTCACATACACGCCTCCACACTCATGCACAAACACATGCGTTACACACACATACGTGCACACGAAGTTGAGCCAACTTTTTCAAAGCTCAGAAAGATACAAGCCAAGATGAGGCCAGACACAGTGTTGCTCTGATTGGAACCTCTCCTGTTGATGCACGCGTGGACACGCACGCAGCCCCGAGGCCGAGCAGCATTTACCATCACCTGCCTCCCTGTCAGAGTCAGCGCGAGGAGAGAAAAATCGGAATTCTTGCCCTGTCTCAAAAGTAAAAGGGACAAATTAGTTTCTTGTCAGTGCACTGCAATAAATACATTGTCATTTTTATCCCCCAGTGAATCATAGTCTCCATTTCTCCCGTAACTATTATACAGTCTGCTGGCACTATATCATTTTTTGGTAATTTTATTTTCACCAATTGTTTTATGAAATTTTTGAGTTTTATGGACACTAAAACAAATCTAGCCTGCGAGTGTTATAGCCCTTTAAATCATCGGCAGGAAATCTCAAGGTTCCTCCAGACTGTGGTGGAAGGAGGCTTTAGGGAAGAAAGATTGCCCCTAGCTTATAAACTGAGCAAAAACCCAGAGATAAGTTTGTAAAAGGGACATAGATCATGGAGGGTGAAGACTGGGTGTAAAACACCTCCCTGCTCAGCTCCTATAAGAATAAAAATGGACTTTTATTTAGCAGAAACACTGAAGTAGTTGGGGGGAATAAACACACAGCCCCGTCTTCACTTTCTCAGCCACAAGTGCCCTCTGGAGTCAGTGAGACCCAAATTCCAGGTTACTCAAGCTGGGAAGCTTCAGGTGATGGACCCTCTCTGGGAGGCTGAGCACCCCCATGAAGTCTGCCTCAAACACAAGCCCCGTGAAAGTCAAAGTCATATGTCTGTGATGTCAGTGAACAAAAGGGAAGAAACTGATTCTGAAACAGAAGTGGGGGAAAAAACCCAAGAACCCAAAGAGAAGAGACTAGCTAACCTGATTTGGAAAAAGGCTCGCCTCACTAGGTATTAAAATGCATTATAAAGCTACAATAATTAAACCAGTATGTTACTGGCATAAGAGAAGACAGACAAATCAATGGAAGGAAATAGATCCCTGAATAAGAACTCAGTCCATGAAAAATGAAGGATTATATATCAATAAAAGAAGGATGGATTATTCAGTAAATGCTGTCTGTAAATCTGGTTGTTTAGAAAGTAGTCCATTTAGATCTTCATCTCATTCTAGAGTTCAAAAAATAAAGACTAGGTAGGTGAAACAGTAGAAAATAAAAAAAATAAGCAATAAAAGGCTGGAAGAAAGGATAAACAGAGCATTCGATCTCTGGATGAGGAAGGCTTTATCCGTGACCTTGGAGAGAACTGCCAAGCAAAAAGACCTGAAGATTTAGCTTCCAGTGTTCCCTTACACCTGCATCTCAAGACACAGGCTCCTGCTCATGGCCAAAAGCCAAACTGATCAAACCTTTCTGACATAGGTGACAACAAAAGGTTGGTCTCTATAATTTGGTAAAGGAAATCACCAGGACTTAATAGAATGGGCTAGGGATAAAACGCTTACAGTTCAGTGAAGTATCGGTAAGTATCTCCTAAACATGGGAAAAACATTTCTAACCACATTAGTTATGGTGGTTAATTTTATGTGTCACCCCGGGAATGGGGGTCCCAGTATTCTGGGTGTGTCTGTTTCTTGATGTGATTGACATTGGATGGTAGACTGAGTAAAGTTGACGGCCGTCCCTGAGGTAGGTGGAATTTCAATTTGTGCTTCCTGGATGGCTAGTATATTAGCGTTCTCCAAAGAAACAGAACCAATGAGAGAGAGACACATAGGTATATAAAGAGATGGCTTATGAAAGGCACCCTCTCCCCTTTGCCTCCCTAACAACCCATCTTCAATGGGCACTGTTTCCAGGAGAGTGTCGAGGCTCAAGGATAACCTGGCAGAGACTGGTTGCAGCTGAAGACTTGTGGACAAGGGGCAGCTGTTTGCACTGACTTATTTTGGGCTCTGGAGTGATGCTCAGGGATCTTGTGAAACGCAGGTTCTGATGCAGTCATCCTGGTGGATGGCCTGAGACTCGGCATTTCTAACTGGCTCACAGGCGATTCTGCTATGGTTAATCACTTTAAAGGGCCACACGCAGTACCAATGGCCTAGACAACTGGTTCGCAAACTTGGCTGCACATTGGAATCACCTGGGGAACTTTACCTAAAAATTGTGACATGGCTCAGCGCCTGTAGCTCAAGCGGCTAAGGCGCCAGCCACATACACCAGAGCTGGCAGGTTCGAATCCAGCCCGGGCCTGCCAACAACAATGACAACTGCAACCAAAAAATAGCCGGGCATTGTGGCGGGTGCCTGTAGTCCCAGCTACTCGGGAGGCGGAGGCAAGAGAATCGCTTAAGCCCAGGAGTTGGAGGTTGCTGTGAGCTGTGATGCCACAGCACTCCACCCAGGGTGTACAGCTTGAGGCTCTGTCTCAAAAATAAAATAAAATAAAATAAAAAATTCTGACGTAATTGGTCTGGACCATGGTCTGGGTGTAGTTCTATTTTTTAAAAGTGTATATTAGTACAGCCAAGAGCCACTGCTCTGGACAGTGTTTTACTTTATACACTAATTGTGACAAAGTAAAGACATTCAGCTTGTCAGAATTGTTTAAAACCAAACCAAAACAAGCTACAGGCTGGGCACCTATAGCTCAGTGGATAGGGCGCTGGCCACATGCTCCAGGGCTGGTGGGTTAGAATGTGGCGCAGGCCTTCTAAACCAAAAAAAAAAAAAAAAAAGCCAGTCATGTCAGTCGCCTTATTCCCAGCTACTTGGGAGGCTGAGGCAAGAGGATCTCTTGAGCCCAAGAGTTTGAGGTTGCTGTGAGCTAAGACGCCACAGCATTCTACTGAGGGTGACCAAGTGAGACTCTGTTTCAAAAAACAAAACAAAACTGCATTTTTATGCCAAAAGAAAGTTTTTGTACAAGCTTGCATGGGTCATAGCAGGTCCTGAAAGTGAACTCTTCTGCAAGGACAAAGATCGAGATAGGGCCACTGCCTGCCCTGGGGAGAAGAGTGCAGACGGAGACAGAGACAGAGGGAGGCCTCCTGCTCCTACCCTCTAAATCTTCAGAAAGCTAAGATGCCAGTGAAGGCAGTAGTGTTTCTGGGACCTATTTGCCCATTCAAGTCACGTGTGGGATCTTAAGCAATTCCAAATTAAATCACAATCGAGGAGGGACGCAGGTTCCAGGACTTTCTGAAGCTCCCACGGGATTACAACATGTGGGCATATTTGGGAACCTCTGGGTTCAGCTGATGAGTCTCTAGCAGCCCAGGTGGATGAAGCAGGCACAAAGGTAGAGACAAGCCAGTGACCGTTAGCTGTGGACATTTTCCAAATGCAGGAAATGTTCTGCACTCTGAGTTTGTGGAACCACAACGCCAAGCCAAGAAGGCTCCAGCCAACAACCATTAGGGAGGCTCTTGGTTTGAGAGGAGAGTTGCTTCTGTAAGCCTCAGTTTTCTCTTCTGTAAGATGGGAATAACAATACCTGCCTAAGAAAGGTTTGGAGGAACAAAGGAGAAGATGCGTGTGGATGCGTTCTGTAATATGCTGTATAGGTAGGAAGCACCACGTAGTTCTATGGACATGGTCTGCTGTTTCACAGCGCACAGCTTTTGATGAAACAGCGTGGCAGAGAATTTGCAAACCTAGGCTTGGAAGGATCCGGCGGTGGGAGAGCGAGGCACTAGCTCAGGCGCCACCTTGTGGTGGAAACTAGAGTTGCAGGGGTAGGCGCCAGAGAGTTTTTTTGAAGGGTTTGCAGCGTCTGTCCCAGTAGAGCTTCTCTCCACGTTTGCACTACGGATATTTTAGAACGAATAGTTATTTACTGGGGAGGGGAGAGTATGTTTTGTACATGGCAGGATGTTTGGAAGCTTCCATGCATGGCCTGTACCCACTTCTAGTCCCCCTCTCCCCAGTATGACAACCAGAAAATGTCCCCAGACTTTGTCAAGTATCCTTCCCGGAGATGAAGTGCCTGGTTGAAAAGGACTGAGCCTCAGCAAAACTCAAATAACAACAGCAACGATGACATCTGCTAACCATTTGTTTTTTTTTTGTAGAGACAGAGTCTCACTTTATCCGTGGCGTCACACAGCTCACAGCAGCCTCCAACTCTTGCCTCAGCCTCCCAAGTAGCTGGGACCACAGGTGCCCACCAAAACTTCCGGCTATGGGGCGGGGTTTGAACCTGCCACCCTCCGTATATGGGGCTGACGCCTTACTGACTGAGCCACAGGCTCCGCCCTCTGCTAACCGTTTTTTGTGAGCTCGGTATTTCTAGCGCTTTGCCTGAGTGTGTTAGCCACTGTACGGCTATTGACTCCTCCTCACAGCCTCTCCACAAGGAGGGGCACAGTGCAGCTTTGTTTCAAAAATGACAAAACTGGAGCCTGGAGAGGCCGTGCTGTCCCCAGGCCACACGCCCTGGCTTACAGAAGTTGAGTGAGCTTAGTCTCAAAAGAGGGTGTCTGGAGACAAAAATCCATGTTGGCTTCCTAACGTTGCTTTCACAGAAACATCATGTGTTATAAACCAATGTGTCATCTTACGACTCTGGAGGTCAGAAGTCCTGCGTGGGTCGGATGGGCTAAAATCAAGGTGTCGGCAGGGCTGTGTCCCCTCTGGGGAGAGGACGGTCCCCTACCTTTCCCAGTGTCACTCTAGAGCATTCTTTGGTCTGCGCTGCCCACCTTCAAAGCTGGTGCCTCCAGCCTGTGCTTCCACATCACCTGTCCTCAGACCCACGTGGGCTGCCAGGCTGAGGGAGCCCACTCATTGCACAGAACGCTGGGGAGCTTTGCTGGGAATAATTGGGGCACTAACCAGAAGTAGACATTAGCTGATATCGAGAGGAGATTTCTGAAAAGCACCCCTGCCAAGGGGTGCTGGCTGGGTTGTGTCGGATTTGGCCGTAGGAGGGAGTGGTTGAGAGGGCACGCAGGCCGAGGTGAGGCTGGTAAGGTGACTCCCTTGGGGGAACAGGGGCCCGAGCCATGGGCCAAAGTCTGTAGTGAATGAGGAGATGAGGCCAAGTGATCAGAGGCTGGGAGAAGGGTGGGAGACAGGGCCGGCCTCACCCAGGGGAATGTGTGTTTTGTAAGTGAAGTCCCGGGACAGAGAATAGGTACTGGGGGCTTGGGCCTCTGCCCAGTCCTGCCGCGGGTGCCTCCCTGCCTGCCCAGGAGGGCCCTGGGCACTCCCACCTCTGCCCCCTGCTGCCTGGGTCCTGGTCCAATGCACGATTTCCAAGTGAGTAATTGAGAGCAGTTTAATGAAAGGACAATACACACACAGGTAGGCGGAGGGAGGGAGCCAGAGGGGATGGGGCAGTGTCCCGGGCCAGCAACTGTGGGGACATTTACCACCTTTAGGGAGAGGGGAGGGTGGTGACCTGCACCCAGAGTGGGAGCTGCATGGAAGGTGCCCCTTGGGTAGGGAGACCGGCCAACCCACAGTTACCCAAGAGACCCTACAGGGCCGGCCCTGGGTGATAAATGCACAGCCTGTCCCCTCCGTCCTCCAGGCCTCCTGCCAGCCAGCAGGGCCAGAGAGCAAGCTGTCTCTGCAGCCATCCTCCCAGGTCACCTAGCAGAGGGAAGAATCTTAGTGGCCCTGGAGGAGCCCGCAGGCTACTGGCAGAGGTGAAAACTCTGAAGAAGAGTCAGGTTGGGGGACTGTGCCCACTTTGGGTCCAGCCTGGCAGTTTGAGGCAGATGAAGAGGTCTGGGAAGAGCTGGATTTTAGATGGGGGCGTCTTTCACATCTGGTCAGGCCCCCCAGCCTTGCACACCTAGGTTGGAGTAAACGTGGATGTAGACAGGGCTTGGGAGCCTTTGTAAGCCTGTCCTGTGGAACTCACTTTCCCTTCTGCCCTGGAGGAGCCGCTCCTGGCTGGGGAAGGCTTGCCTGGAGCCCTGCCGCCCACCCCTCCTCCAGGACAGGGCTCCCGCCTTAGCTCCAGTCTGCAGGGGGTGTGTGGGTGGGTGGGGGACTTTTGTCTTTTCCTTGGCCTCGCCTGGCCTGGCCAGCAACAGCTCTGTCTCTTGCTGTCAGGGCCGCCAGAATGTGACAAGCAGCAGATGGGCCTCTGATCAATGGACCCCGTCCCCAAGCAAGGACGGTGGGGCTGGGGGCAGGATGGGGGAGCGGCTGCTAATGGATGGGCCCATGAACAGTGATGGATAGGCAGGAAGAAGCTGCCATTTGTCTTGGGGAAGTGAGTGACTCCAGGGAGGAGGACAAGGAAGGGACACTGTGGCCGGGAGGGTGGAGAGAAAGCAACGGGAGCTGGAGTCCAGCGGGGATGGGGAAATGGTGGTGAGGGTGCTGTGGCTGGGGTGGGCTGGAGCAAGTTCTTCCCCCGCCCATTAACCAGAGCTCCCCAGCCTGGCTGAGAGGGTCCTGCCATGTCAGCGGAAGATACAGAGGCATCCTGTGAACATGGAAATCACATCATGCCCTTGCCTCACTCTCATTCAGAGGGAAGTCCAGTCCCCAAATGATTTTCCTTGAAGACCTTCCATGGTCTTCCTCACCTCCTCCTCTTCCTCTCTGCCCTGGACTCCCACCACTGTTCTCTGAGCATGCCACTCAAGACAGTTCACTAGCTTGTTCCCCTAGGCCTTTGCCCAAGCTGTCCCCTCCACCCAAATGCCCTTTCCCCAAGTATCTGCACCGAGCTGTCTCACACCTTGCAGGTCAGGTGTGAGAGCAGACTTCCCTGGGTACTCTTTATCAAACACCAATGTCCCTGCCCTGCGCCCCTGTCTCTACCTGGAATACACTCTCACCCTTACTCTGCCTTATTACTTTTTATTTATTTGTACCAGCCATCACCTGACATGTCGTCTATTTGTTTACTGGCTAAGGTCTGTCTCCCTCACTGGATTGTAGACTCCGTAAGGACAGTGGGTTGTCTATTCTGTTTGCTGCTGTGTTCCCAGTGCTTAGACTATCACTCAGCTTGGGTTCAACAAACATTTGTTGCATGTATGAATAAAAGTTCAAATTCTGATACCTCCTCGTGTTTCAGGAAGACGAGGCCCAATGGAGAGGAAGAACAGCCAAACACCATGTTTAAAAAAGGAAGTGCTTTATTCCAGCTGGCAGAGCGACCAGAATCCCCAAATGGCCTTGCTCCCTGACTGGCTCAGTCCTCTCCTTTTTATCCTAGTCAAAAAGTTCCAGCTCACAGGCACCTTTCTCACTGGTTTGAATCAAACTGGAGAAATAGACTAGGGCTTTTACAGGACTGTAGACTTTTACAGAAGCAGAAACAAACGTTAGTTTCCAGGTCCTAAGAAGTTAAGTTTCTACAAATTCCCAAGAGCTGAGTCACCATGGGGAGGACCTTGCAGGTGTGTCCTTGGGGCCTCCTTGAGACGAGCTCTGTTCTCTTAGACCTCATGTTTCCTGGGTATCCTCTCTCACTAGTTTTGTGAGTTCAGACCATCTCTTTCAGACCATCTCTTCAGCCTCAGTGTCCTCGCCTGCAAGGTGAGGGTGATTGTCCTTCCTAAATTCCCTGTGAAGATCATACAAGACAGTGTGCGTCAATGCAGGGCCTGGTAGTAGCCAGTGCCTATAATTTAGAGAAACATAGAAAGCCCGATAAAATTGTCTTTTATCTCTAGTCAACCAGCCAGTATACAATTTTCAAAATGAGATAAGACCTGGGGCTAGGCTTGGCCCCTGTGGCTCTATGGGCTAAGGCACCATCCACGTACACCTGAGCTGGCGGGTTCAAATCCAGCCTGGGCCCGCCAAACAACAAGGACGGCTGCAACCCAAAAATGGCCGAGTGTTGTGGCAGGCGCCTGTGGTCCCAGCTACTTGGGAGGTGGAGCAGGAGACTCGCTTGAGCCCAGGAATTGGAGGTTGCTGTGAGCTGTGAAGCCAAAGCACTCTATCCAGGGTGACACCTTGAGGCTCTGTCTCAAAAAAAAAAAAGACCTGGGGCTAAAGATCAAATCAAGGATGTTGCTTTAAGATCCCTTGTTAAAACCTTGGAAAGATTTAAGGTGATACTAGCAGACCCTCTCAGGTAGACAAAATGACTTCTAAGAATCTTAAAGATATAACATGAGGGAGGGAAGGAGGTTGGGAGGACGGGAGCAGGGAGAGAGAGAGAGAAAAAGAGAGAGAGGGAACTGGCAGGAGACTGGCAGGAGTGCATGGACATAATGTTTTAATTCAAATGAACCTCAGTCAGATGCATAGGAAATCCATTAACATTTCCAGGAAAGTTGTATCAGTGAAAACTCTGTAAGCTTGGATTGAAAGTAACTGCAGCTGTTCAAAATGAAAACAGCACTCTGAGTCCCCAGTTTTCTGTGAGCAGGAGGAAGCAAGTTGAGAAACTATTCACTGGTAAATACTGGACATTTCTTATATGTCCAATTTTTCTCTATGGCTCTTAACCTCCCAGACAGGGATGGCTAAGAGCCATAGAGAACAATGGATTAGGGAACCACTCTGAGGAGTGTGCAGAACTGGACCTTGGTCAAAGGCTATTCCTCAACCCTGGAAGCAGGGGACCTGGCAACATGTGCCTGGCTGGATTGTAGAAATGCTGTGAACTGGGGGCTGCTGAGTGCCTCCTGTTCCTTTCCTTTTTGACTGGTGATATCCAGTGTGAATATCTCGTCCAGTATTGCCTTTCTGTGTTGGATGTGTAGGGGGTCAGCAGGAGTTGCATCTTCTGAACCTCATCTGCCTCTGGCCCTGACTGAGAAGTTCTATGGGCTGAATTATGTTTCCCCCAAATTCATATGTTAAAGCTCTAACTCTTAAAGTGGCTCTATTCGGAGATAAGCCTTTTCAGATGTAATTAAGATTAAGTTAGGTTAGGTGGGTGGGGTCCTAATGTAATAGCACTGGTGGTCTTATAAGAAGAGGAAGAGATGAAATCTTCCTTTTTCTTCACACAGGGTAACCAGAGAAAGTTTGTGTGAGGCCATAGTGAGAAGGTGGCCGTTTGCAAGCTCGGAAGAGAGCCCTCTCCAGAACCCAACCATGCTGGTACTCTGATCTCAGACTTCCAGCCTTCAGAACCGGGAGAAAATAAATTTCTATTGTTGAGGCCACCTAGTTCATAGTATTTTGTTGTGGTAGCCTGAGCCTGAAGCCATATGATTTAAGACTTTTTTGGGAGCAGAAAACGAGCATATTTTGAATGTGGCAGAATTGGAAGTAATTGTGGAAGAGAATGGACTGTGATAAACTGAAAATCATGGCCCTGATATTTTGTAGTCTTTTCCATTGAGAAATACAGTCTATTTTCCTTATGCTGTGAATCTAAGGCAGGCTTTATGAGTTGCTGTGACCAGTAGAAGATGGTGGAAGTGATGTCAGTCAGTTCTAGAATGTGGTGAAATATGGAAATAACTCAGACGGCTGTCATCAGGGGATTGGCTAGACAGACCATGGCACCTCTGCATGTGGGGTGCCCCATAGTAGGTAAAAACAATGAGGTGAATCTATTTCTATTGGGATGGGAGTATCTCGAAGACATACTGTTGAGCTATGAAAGCAAGTTGCTGAATAGTAACTTCAAGTAAGATACCATTTCTGTTAAATTACAAACCCATGAAATGATACCATATACTATTATCCCTCTCTATCCTTGGGGGATTGGTTCCAGAACCCCCTCCATCCAAAATCCATAGATGATCAACTTCCTGATATAAAGTGGTGTAGTATTTATGTGTAACCTATGCATTTTCTCCCACATACTTTAAATCATCTCTCGATTACTTGTAATACCTAATACAACATAGGTGCCAAGCAATTACTTGTTATACTGCACCTTTTAAAATTTGTATTTTAAAATTTAAATTTTTTATATAGTTTTTCAATATTTTTAGTCAGCAGCTGGTTGAAATCCAGGGACATGGAACCCACAGCTGGGGGGGAAACTGCATTTTCCCGTGGATGCCCAGGTGAGTGTGAGTGTGCTTGCCCACACTCATACACTTACATGTGTAAGATTAGAGTCAAAGAGAAAGGGCTGGTGAGAGACACACCAAACCACAAATAGAGGTTTAGCTTTAGGGAAGGGACAGGAGTGCGCAGGGAGTAAGAGGGAATTTTATCTTCTTCCTTTATGTATCTCTTTATTTTTTTAATGGTGAGACTATGTTTGTATATTAATTGTACAATGAAAAAACTTAAAAGCTAAGAAAAAACACCCAATAACTTGTTCCAGAATGTGGCTCTCTGACAGTGGAAACCACAGCTCCGCCCTCTTGGAGGCACTTCTGAGCCTGGAGTAATTCTTCAATGGTCCCGAGTGCTGTCAGCACCCCTCCTGCCATCTGACCATCTGTTCCTTGTCCCTTCTCTCTGTAGCGGATCATTCTAGCTGATGCAGAAGGATGGAGCTGTGTGTGCCATCCTTGCTGTCCATCCTTGGACTTGCCACTTACCCTGCAGGCCAGGGCTCTACTTCCTCAGACCTTCTTGCCTTTGCACCACTAAAATGTCACATTGTCTTGTCCTGAGCAGTTTTGGTGGAGAGCCATTTCAATACAGAATAATGAGGGTTGGCTCTTGAGAAGGCCCCATAGCCAGTTGGGCAACGTTGGGCCAGCCACTTAACACCCTCCAGCAAACCTTGTTTTTATGAACTGGGGATAGGAGAGTCTTGCTCCTAGGACCGCAGTGAAGAGCAAATGGGGTAATGCAGAAAGACCACCCCATGCAGTAGTAGGCCCAGTTCAGGTGCTTATAAAACAATGTTCCCTTTCTGTTCCTAACTCCAGCCCTGGCTATGAAACCCTCCTTTGCTGTGTGACTTTGGGCAAGTCAGTTAACCTCTCTGAGGCATACGTGTCATATGGTGATAAAGACACCTCCTTTACAGCATTCTTCATTCATTCAGTAAATATTTATCAAGGACCTAATACAGGTTAGGTTTGGTGCTGAGTGTTAGGAATATAGTGATGAACAAGACAAAGTCTGTGGTCTTTTGTTGATGATTGCCTGCTGAGAAGGACAGAAATAAAACAAAGGACTGTATAGATAATTGTTGTGAGCCTGGAGTTGAAGCCATAAAGTACCTGGCACCTAGTATGTGCTTCAGGGGGCAGCCACTTGTCACTCATTGCCATCCTAGCCATGCCTGCATGAAAATGCTATTGGAGGAGAGAGAGAGACAGAGAGAGAAAAAAGAGCTGTCTCCTACCACCCTGGTCCTGCTCCCTGGGTCCCAACCCATCAGTGCTCAGCCACCCTTTGTATTGTCCTGAGTGATTTCTCAGAAGATGCGTCCTTTCCTCTAAGCAGCCAAGATCCTAAACCTTCATCTCAAACTTTCATTGCGCTTTGCCTTGGGCTGTTGTCTTGTCCTGTTTAATTGGTGAGACAGGCCCTCCATTCTCTCTAGGAATTTTTTCAGCTTCCTGGCTAAGCCAGAGCATGGAGAGGTTCCTGGGGACTCCTCATTCTTGCCTAGAGAGTAGTAATAAACATCCATTGAACATTATGATGTTCCAGGGCACCTTACACTTGTATTATCTCTTTGACTCTTACAGCAGCCCTGGACAATGTCATAATTTCTATTTTACAAAGGAAGAAATAGAGGCACAGAGAAGTGGGTTAAGGTGCCACTGCCACCTAGTTGTTTAGTGGTTGTGTTTGCGTTAAAACCCAGACACACTCTGCCATTCTAGGCTGATCTGCAATAATGTGACCGAATCAGAGTTGGGAAGAGTGGGGATGGGGTGAGGACAAAGGAGAGTTGAGTAGAGAGGATATGAGTCTAAGGTGGAGTCCTTGTATCCCTGACCTTAGCCCCTTTTGGAAGGTCCCTCTATGCCCAAGGAGAGAGAGAAGCAGATGGAGAAGAGAATTTCTGGGAGAATTCTTAAGTATTTGGTATCTTGTGTTTGGTATCACAGTATCTGGCAAGTTGACTGTGAACAGTTGTACAGGTTGTGGACTGCACAACTCGAGAGGGCACTGTTCACTTTGTAGTAGTAGAGACAGACACCTCACAACCTATGTTATAAGAGGACTTTATAGGAGCGGGCTATGATGTCATGGGGACAAGGAGAGATGTTCTCACCTTCAAACATGGTCCCTGGGCTCCTGAGGTGGAGCAAGATCAGAATGGGACAGCTTGCAGCAGCCCATTAAGTCTCCCAAGATGAATGAGATGAAGGTGGATCTCTCCTTCACCATGATACCTACTTACGAGCAGCTGGTGGTCTCCCCCTCTGCAGCCCCGTGCATGAGGCTGAGATCCCTGCGCGCCTTCTCCTGGCACTTGGGGAGTGGGGGCCCAGCCTTACCTTGCCTGCTGCTCAGAGCTGCGGTAACCCTGCCAGCTCTCCTGCCTGGCTTTTGAGTTTCCCTCTGCTTCTTTTAGGGACAGCTGGGCACCTAATTTGCTCCTTTCCCCAGAATCTTTCCCGCAGCCAACTTGGGGGTTAAGGAGGCCAGGGTGGTTAGAGGTTAATGTCAGCCAAGCCATTTATCTTCTTTGAACTGAATTAGTCCTAAGAGCTTACCTCTTAAATGCAGGATAGTCTTAGAGCCTGGGGGATGTCTCGTGGCCCAGCAGCGTCCCCCCACCCCCTATGTAAATCCCCAGTGCCCTTCCCCCCCTTGTCAGGAACTGATTTCAGCCCACAATGGCGGTGGTTTATTACAGCTCACTTCCTGCTGTGAGTAAATTAAGTTTGTCTCCTTTAAATTCCCTGGGCAATTAGGAGAATGAAAGACTGAGCTTTGGATTAGCATTTATTTCCTCCAAACGTTTATATGAGGCCATTTTCCCACTGACAAATCGTGGGGCAAATTGTTCTCGAGAAAGTCTGTCTGCAGCAAAGGTGCTATGATTAAACTGCCCGTGTAAATTTGGGACCATAAATCCTTTCCCTGAGTTAACGGGATTTATTCACAGCAACTGCCATTACGGGCTCAAAGAAATAATAATAAACGAGGTTGATTTTGCACCTGTTTCTGGGTAATTAATATGCACACTAAAGGGAAGAGAAATTTTTACAAACTGCCTGGCTTCTGGTCTAAAATTCACAGGCATTCTGGGGTTGTCAGGTCAGCGGCCAGCCTGTTTCAGGACCGAGGGCGGGGAGCTGTGGGGAGAAGGGGCTTGCAGCAGGGAGGGGTGTTCTGGGGTCCCACCTGATGCTTTTACATTGCAGGTAACAGAAGCCCCTAGAGCCAACTTGAGTCATGGGAGGTTCGATATAAGGGAAGGGGGGTGAGTAGGGCATTTATAAGACATAAGTACAGTTGGACAGAACTCTTTGGTTGCAAGTGACAGAAACCTAAGACAACTGAGTTCCTATTACAGATGGAAATGCTGAGGGAATCCCAGCCTGGGTCTCTCTCTTATTCATGTCTGCTCCTCTTTGCTTCCCCAGAGTTGGCCCTACATAAAGCTTTTCCTGGAGGAAGCCAAACTTCTCCTAAACAAAAGGTCAATTAGCAAAGCCCACTTGCTATATCCTTGGTCCTCCCGCGTAGGGCTGGAGAGGGTGCTGGTTATTCCTGAGACTCCTGGAAGGGCTCAGCCTCTCTGGACCCCATCTAGAGCTCATGCTGTGCACTCTCCAGGAAGTTGTCCTGCATCAACCCACTTGGCACTCCTGCCTGCCCTTTGCCCCGGGGGCCCAGATGACCCTC
This sequence comes from Perodicticus potto, assembly GCA_963574655.1. Classification (NCBI taxonomy): domain Eukaryota; kingdom Metazoa; phylum Chordata; class Mammalia; order Primates; family Lorisidae; genus Perodicticus; species Perodicticus potto. The sequence goes on along the minus strand of CAUYRH010049137.1, from coordinate 7,190 downwards.
CTTCTGCTCACAGACATTGCTCTGCTCCCTAGCCCCAGTGCTGTCACTGGGAACTCCTGCCCAGCTCCAGCTGGACCCCTGGGAGCGCTGACCCAGGGACTCCAGCCATTGCTTATGGAATTTCTCCCCATGGACTCATGCCAAGTCCAGTGGCCTGAGCAGACCTGGCTGGGGCGTCTTTGGAGGGGAGTTTGGACACTAGACTTTTGTTTGGGGGGCGAGGTCTGCTCTGATTGCCTCTGCCTGGTTTCCTGCTGTCAGCTGAGCCTGGCCAGTTGAGGTCCTGGGGGAATCCTTTCTGGACCCCATAAGAAAGCAGCTGGAGTCCTTTCCTGAGAGGCAGTGCAAGAGCTGCAATGGTGAGCTTGGCCTTGAAGACAGCCTGCCTGGGCTGGGGTACCAGCTGCCGCGTCCCCACTGTGTGATCCTGGTCAAGTCCTTTCACCTCTTGGAGGTTTGGCTTCTCCTCTGGGACATGAAGATGACAGCAGTGGCCACCTTGCACATTTTTTCTTTTTTCTCATATACATGGGATGGATTTTATGCCTTGCTGGGAAGAAGAAGGGGTGGAAAGGACTGGAAATGAGAATGTCTCTGATTCTTGAAGCCTTATGAGAAAGCAAAATAGCAGGGTAACTTAGGCTCAGTCCTTGCTTTGGGGTGTTGTAGGTGAATAGGAGATCTTCAGATGGAGCCAGGGAGAAAGGGCATTATTCCAGGCAGAAAGAACATCTCATTCAAAGTAGGAGAGAAAGGGCTGTGTGTTCAGGAATGATTAGGAGCCAGGGCGTAGTCCCAGAGAGATCTGAAAGATATATCCAATTAGATATTTTCTTTAAATCAATTGAATTGGACTAATCCTTATCCCTGCCCCCCTGAACTAGCAGAAATTCAATTTCAGCCAGCACCAAGGTCCTACCCTCTCTGAGGTCTCATCAGAATCCCAGAGACTCAGGTGGAATCTGACAACTGGGGAAATTCTCTAATCTGCCCTCCATGTGGGCAGCTGATGTCCTCCCTGTCTGAGTCCACACAGGGTCCTAAAGCCCTGTGACTCTTTCCCACACGGGTCCAGCATCTGTGTCCAGGCTGGACCTCACGGGGCCTGGAATCTTGCTCAGTGCTCAGTGTGACTGCCCCTGGCACGTCTGGGGAGAACCATGAGGCCTCACACCTGTCTTGTCCATGCATTCTGGGAAGAAACTCCTCCTTCTGGGCCTGGGTCCTCTTCTCCTGACCCTTCTGCTCTGAGCCACCTTTCCAAGTCTCCTTAGTGGCTCTGAGCTTGTTATAAAAACCAGGAAGACAATGAGCAGGTATACATACTATTTTTTGTTGTTGTTCTACAAAATCCCAGGGGCAAGGGTATTGAAAAGGCTGTAGATGTTGGCTTAAAATGCAGAGGAAAAAAAAAGAAAGAAAGAAAGAAAAAAGAGGAAACATACGCCACATTAATATCTAAAAAATTATGCTGCGTGGTGTGATTCGGGAGGACGGCTGCCATGGTCTGAATGTGTGTCCTCCCCACCCATAACCTTTGCCCCCCTTCATGTGTCGAAACCTAATTCCCAAAGTGATGGTTTTAGGAGGTGGGCCTTTGGTAGGTGATTCAGCATGAGAGCTGAGCCCTCCTCAATGCCACCGTGTCCACGATGAGCCCAGAGAGCCGCCTCACCTCTCCCATCGGGGGAGGACACAGTGAGAAGGCGCCGTCTATGAACCAGGGAATGGGGCCTTCCCCTGACATCAAAGGTGCCGAATGTGCCGGCGGCTCAATCTTGGATTACTCAACCTCCAGAACTCTGAGGAATACATTTCTGTTGCTTACACGTTGTCACTCAGTCTGTGGTATTATGTTTCAGCAGCCCAGCCCAGAAGGACAAAGGCAGTGGGTGTAGGAGGTGGGCCGGGGACAGTGGCCAAAGCCTGAATCTGCAGGATTTTAAAAGTCAGACCTCCTAGGCTGTGAACGGTGGCTCACGCCTGTAGTCCCAGCACTTTGGGAGGCTGAGGCGGGTAGAATGCCTGAGCTCAGGGGTTCACGACCAGTCTGAGCCAGAGTGAGAAGTCATCTCTAAAAAAGAGCTGGGTGTTGTGGTGGGAACCTCTAATCCCAGCTCCTTGGGAGGCTGAGGCAAGAGTTTGAGGTTGCTGTGAGCTACAACACCATGGTACTCTACCAAGGCTGACAAAGTGAGACTCTATCTCAAAAAAAAGAAAAAAGAAAAACAAGTCAGACCTTTCAGGAAGGAAAACCTCATGGCCTGAGAGGGAACCTTTGGTGGCCAAGGGGTGTTATAGCCCCTGAGATTCTTTTGCCCTTGGGGGCAAAGTCAAAGAGAGGTGTCAAGGTCAAAGCTCTTGAGTTGAAATCCTAAATCTCTCTGTCCCCCTTTCAGGATTATCCTGGGAGAACGCTGGGCTAACAACAGTGATCACCAGATGCTACTCTTGCTAAGAGCTGTCTGTGATGTTTGTCACCTTCTCCAACCTCCTGCTGTTACTTTGCCAGGGCTGGTCTGACAAAGTACCACAGGCTGGGTGGCTGAAACAGCAGAGATTTTTTTGTCTCACATTTCCGGAGTCTAAGATCAAGGTGTCAGCAGTGCTGGCCTCTCCCCTTGGCTGGTAGATGGCTGTCTTCTCTCTACATGTCTCTATGTCTTCACGCGACTTCCCTCTCCATGTGTCTCTGTCCACATTCCCTCTTCTTCCAAGGACACAGTCATAGGGCCCACCATAAGGACCTCATTTTCGCTTGGTTACCTCTGTCAAGACTCTATCAGTTAGCGTAGTGCCTGTGGCTCAAAGGAGTAGGGCTCCGGCCCCGTATACTGGAGGTGGCAGGTTCAAACCTGGCCCCAGTCAAAGGAAAAAAAAAAAAAGACTATCAGTTAATGAGGTTCCAGAGTTTAGGGATTCTGAGGTCCTGGGGTTTAGGTCTTCGACATATGAATTTCGGCAGGAATACAAGTCAACTTGTAACACCTCCTACGGGCCTGCAAAAGGTGGGAGCAACATTTTATGAATGAGGAGTTCCATAAGGTTGAGAGGGGTCAGGCAACTTACTCAGGGCTGCAGAGGCAGCTGGGGACAGATGGGGCTTAAAGTTGCCTGCGAGATGTGCTGCAGCCAGGTACCAGGGTCCCTGCTTGGCCCCTTCCCTGGGTTTGTTCAAGGTCAGGCTTCTGCCAGGGCTGAAAGGAGCAGGGAGGGTAGAGAAGAGATTGCATTCGGAGTGTCACTTTGCTGGGCCTTTGTCTCTGTCTTCATTGCCCACAATGTGCCTGCATCTTATTACTCAAGCTAGGTAGATTTTTGCTTGGCTGAGCTGAGATCAAAAAGTAATTTTTCTTTTTGCAACAGCCAATTAGAAATTCATTTATTTTCACATTACGGACATTTGGCAAAAATTTCTTTGGCAATTTAGCTCCATTTATATAGTCTGCATAAAGGGAGACAGTGAGGCTAGAGAAAAAAAAAAGGCAAGGCCCCAGGCAAAAATTAAATGCAGAATCATGTATTAGAAATGAGATGTATTTACTATTGTTTTTGAAAATTAATGGTGCATTTTTAGCTTTTATAATGTAATTTAATGATGCAATTCATCTAATAAAAAAAGAACGCATTTTAACTCAGTCACACAGACCTACTGGGGCACAGCGCGGAACACCTTTTCCATGGAAAGGGGTTGGAATGGAATGCTTGGGGCCTTTCTCTGCGAGACAAAAGGAAAAATGGTGTGTGTGTGTGTGTTCCCATCTAGGGTATCGGCAGGAACCCAATAAAAAGGACACTTTTCTTTTTCCATATTGGTGTTTGTGTTGTGTACCCCAGTAACAGCTGTTGATTCTGGAATGTTTGAGGGTTTTGTCTGCTCCTGATGCTGAGATCCTGATGAGAGCAGAGGAAAAAATGGGCTCAGAGCTGTGTCAAGGTTTGTCCCTGTTGGACTCCGTGGGTGTGGGCAGGCTGTGTTCTGAGCAGCCTTTGGAGAAGTTGGGACACTTGCTGGGTTTGGGGACCCGCTGGCCTCCTGGAGCCAACAAGTCCTTTTCACTTTTTTGTCAAAGAGCCTGGATTTGGGGGTAAGGCAATGAAGGTCCCTTATTTCATGCACAGGGGACCTGGGGGGTGAATGGGGGGAGGTGAGGCAGGTACTGTGGAGGCTGTTCTGTTGCACCTTCCCACCCTCTGCCCCTAGAATCGAAGGCCCCTGAGGGTGGGGTGCATTTTCTGTCCCTTTCATGCCGCTCCTAGACCCCACAGTGCACTGCAGATGCTCACTAGATAGTTTTGACTGGCAGAATGGCTGATAAGCCCTGGGCTAAGCACAGCACACAGGCAGAGCAGCATTTAACTCAGGAGGAGGTTGGTACCCTTACAACTCTGTTTTGTAAGAGGGGACATGTTGACTCAGGGAGTTAGGGAACTTTCTCAATGTCACCCAGCTAGTCAATGGTACAGCAGGGACCTACCCTGCGACTGTCTCACTCCCAAGTCCTTGCTCTTAAGCACAGCCACATAGGCAGTGAGTGAATGAATGAATGATAGGAGGGGTGGCCTTTTCCCAGGTCACCTAACTATCGGGCTGGGATTGGAACCCAGATATTCTGCAGCAAATTTGAGAACTTCTTTCTGCTGCCCTCTCTACCCTCCCTAGGAGGAAGGTGTGGATAGAAAAGGGGGCTTAGGGGCCAGCATTGGGGTCTTGGGGCAGGGTGGAAAAGAGGGTCATTAATTTGTCCAGAGAAGGCTGAGGGGCACATAAATTTGGTGAGGTCCCTAGGGAGAGGACCAGAGATGGGATACAGAGTTGTCTCAGGGGTCGAAGTGAGTGCCCAAGCCTTTTTTATTCATTCATTCTCTTTACCAAACACCTTTCATGTTCCCAGAACTCGCTTGATCTCTTGGAGCCCCAGTTTCCTCACCTGTCACAATAGGCAACTCTCTCAGATATTCCCCAGCAGGGTGCGCTGTTGGGACAGATTGATGGTTCTTCCTCCTGGGCCTGGCAAGGCACTTTCCCACCCTCCCTCCCACACTGGGGGTGTTCCGTGATCATGGTGGGGTCCCCAAACATTCCCAAACATGCTCCTCGAAGGGAAAGCAGTGACTTCACAGGGCTGCTGGGAGCACACCAGGAACTCAGTGAACGCCGCTGCAGGAAGGTGGGTGGTCAGCCTGGGTCATGCTCGGTCCTTCATGCCTTCCTTTCCCAATCCCTCCCCCTGGCCTCTTCCTCCCCCCTTCCTCCAGCCCCACAAATCTGCTCTGAGTGTCATTTGGAACACTTGACCCTGCTGCTGCCTGGTCCAGGTGGACAGGCGGCTCTGTTCCCCTCCCTCCAGGCCTTATCTGGTGGAAGCTGCCACACATGTTCTCAGCAGCCGTGGACGTTCCGTCACCCCACCCGCTGGCCCCAGCAATACCCAGGCTTTGTCCAGCTCCTGTGGCCTTGGCAAGAAGGCCAGTCATTTCCTCCCTCCGGGGGGCATCTCCGTTCTCCAGGAGCCTGCCCTTGCGCTGCACTGACTCCAGACTTTGGAATCTGATACTTTGGTGCTGCCTGGAGAAGTTTCCAGGTAGGCATGGGGAACGGGCCCCTGGTTTGGGGAGATCAGAACCACATTGTTCAGTATTTGAAGCCTTCACATGTGAATTGAGGTGTCCTGGAAGCAGAAAGCACACACCAGATTGGGGAGACCCAGTGCTTTTGGAGTGCAGGCGGCTGAATGTCACCCCTCTTTATCTTCTTGGATTTAGTCGAGAGTGGCTCGTCACTCGGTTGATAGGAAACCCATCTTCAGTTCTGTAGGACAATCCCTTCTCCTCTCCAGGCCTGAAAATCTGTAAACCCAGAAATACCCTTACCCGCCTCCGAAGTCGGGACTCTGCTCGCTACCCTGCAGCACCAGAACCTGCCCACCTCCTTCAATGGGAAAATGCTGGCCCCCTCCCTCTTCCTAGACCCCCACGATGTTTACAGAAACCCTTTTCATCCCCTGCTGTCCAGCCAGAGAGCCAGTGACTGGGACTGAGGTCTTCTCCTGGGGGACCTCAGAGCACTGGACATGCCCCTTGCATTTCATTCCAGACTCTTTGTGCACCATGCCCTTCTAGGCCTAAGCTCCTGGACAGCTGAATACTGTCCCAGGCACCTTGTACCCTCCCCCTCCCAGGGTGGGGTCTGAGTTCCCTACCGAACAGTGTGGTTCAAAGTGAATTGAGGCTGTCAGCTCCGAAGAGGCATTTTTGCAAAGGGTTTGCATGGAGGTGCTAGGCATAAAACCGATTGAAATCACATCCCGGAGCTCAGACAGGTAAGAGCTGGGAACAGAAGTTTCCATTTCTCAGTGTTGGGCTCATATGCTGAGGGACCCCGAGGTCCTGGTCCAGGTGGATCGTGTAGTCAGGCTGCTCTGTGCCGTGCGCTTTGTGTATGTGAGCCATGGTGGCCTCTTGACAGCGCTATTCAGCAAGGCTCCCATTGTCCTCACTGTATAGGTGAGGAGTTCAGTCCCAGGGAGGTTATGAAAACCACCCAAAGTCACACCGCTGGCAAGAGGCAATACTCACCTTAGTCCTCAGGCTGTGACCTGGAGCTCAGGTTCTTAACGACATGGCAATTCTGCCTTTTGTGGACACACATGGATAGAACCGAAGACACATGAAGACACAGAGACAGATATGTGTATATATATGACCATGCGTGTGAAACACAGACACACCTGTGGCTAGGTGGACGGACACCCGATATGGACATACCCACATTCCCACGGCTACTCAGGTATAAGAGTACACTTGTCCATGCACCTGTGTCCATGCCTGTGTGTATAAATAACTGCATGCACCTGTACACACACCTTTCCATGCACCTACGTCCATGCCTGCACGTATCGCCATGTATGCCTGTGCATACACCTGCACCCATGCACCTGCGTCCATACCTGCATGTATCCCCACATACACCTGTGCATACACCTGCACCCATGCATCTGTGTCCATACACCTACATACACCTGTGCATACACCTGCACCCATGCGCCTGTTTCCATACACCTACATACACCTGTGTACACACCTGCACCCATGCGCCTGTTTCCATACACCTACATACACCTGTGCATACACCTGCACCCATGCACCTGCGTCCATACACCTACATACACCTGTGCATACACCTGCAC
>CAUYRH010049136.1:0-10602 GCA_963574655.1 Perodicticus potto | reverse complement strand
GAATCACGCTATCAGACCTGAGACTCTACTATAAATCGATAGTGATCAAAATAGCATGGTACTGGCACAAAAACAGAGAGGTAGATGTTTGGAACAGAATAGAGAACCAAGAGATGAATCCAGCTACTTACCGTTACTTATTTGACAAGCTAATTAAAAACATTCAGTGGGCAAAAGAGTCCCTATTTAACAAATGGTGCTGGGTGAACTGGCTGGCGACCTGTAGAAAACTAAAACTGGACCCACACCTCTCACCATTAACTAAGGTAGACTCTCACTGGATTAAAGATTTAAACTTAAGACATGAAAGTATAAAAATACTAGAAGAAAGTGCAGGGGAAACCCTTGAAGGAATCGGCTTGGGTGAATATTTTATGAGGAGGACTCCCCAGGCAATTGAAGCAGTATCAAAGATACACTACTGGGACATGATCAAACTAAAAAGCTTCTGTACAGCCATGAACATAGTAAATATAGCAAGCAGACAGCCCTCAGAATGGGAGAAAATATTTGCAGGTTATGCTTCTGACAAAGGTTTAATAACCAGAATCCACAGAGAACTCAAACGTATTAGCAAGAAAAGATCAAGTGATCCCATCTCAGGGTGGGCATAGGACTTGAAGAGAAACTTCTCTAAAGAAGAAAGGTGCATGGCCTACAGACACATGAAAAAATGCTCACCATCCTTAATCATCAGAGAAATGCAAATGAAAACTACTTTGAGATATCACCTAACTCCAATAAGATTAGCCCACATGACAAAATCGCACAACCAGAGATGTTGGCGTGGATGTGGAGAAAAGAGAACACTTCTACACTGCTGGTGGGAATGCACACTGATACGTTTCTTTTGGAAGGATGTTTGGAGAATACATAGAGATCTAAAAATTGACCTGCCACTTGAACCTATAATTCCTTTACTAGGTATATACCCAGAAGACCAAAAATCACATTATAACAAAGACATCTGTACCAGAATGTTCATTGCAGCCCAATTCATAATTGCTAAGTCATGAAGAAGCCCGAGTGCCCATCGACCCACGAATGGATTAGTAAATTGTGATACATGTATATCATGGAATACTATGCAGCCTTAAAGAAAGATGGAGACTTTACCTCTTTCTTGTTTACATGGATGGAGGTGGAACATACTCTTCTTAGCAAAGTATCTCAAGAATGGAAGAAAAAGTATCCAATGTACTCAGTCCCACTATGAATCTAATTTAAAGGTTTCATATGAAGGTTATTATCCAACTACAGCACAAGAATATGGGGAAAGGGGCAAGGGAGGGGAGGGATGGGGGGAGGTTGGGGTGGAGGGAGGGTAATTGCACAGCTATGGTGCATCTTAGAAGGGTACAGGAGGAACTTACTAAATGCAGAATACAAATGTCTTCATACTAACTAAGAAAATGCCATGAAGTCTATGTTAAACAGTTTGATGAAAACATTTTAGATTGTATATGAAACCAGCACATTGTATCCCTTGATTGCACTAATGTAGGTAGCTATGATTTAATAAAAACAAAAAAAAACAAACACAAAACCTAATTCAGAGCATGTCACTACTCTGCTCAGAACCTTGTAATGACTCCCATTTCCCTCACAGTAAAAGCCAAAAACTTTAACCACCCCTTTAAAATCTTTTAACCACTTCTCCTGGTATGCTCCCACTTCTTTCACTGCGGACAAACACACAGGTCCCCTTGCTGTTCAACAGACACACCAGGCACATGCTCATGCTGGGAATGATATCTCCCAGATAGTTTTTGGTTAGGTCCTCACTTCCTTCAAGTCTTTGCTTGATTTTGACTTTCTCTGTGAGGCCTACCCAGACCACTTTAGTTGAAACAGTAATTTTATTTATCCTTATGCCAGTATTTCTTTTTGTTTTTTCATGATTTGCTTGGAATATTCCAATGAATGTTTATTATTAATGTTCGAGATACTCTAAGGCAGCAGTATCTTTTTAAAAACTAATTTTAAAATCTCAATTTTATCAGCCACACCATGTCAGTTAATATAAAGGAAAAAAAGTAAAATCATTTATTTATATTATGCTGGAATATTACAAAGTAAGATTCCCTGACGTGCACACAAAAAATAAACTGGTCCTGACCCTGGTTGACCCTGGCTTCCAGATCCATTATACAACCTGTATTCTCTAATTGAAAAGATTTTTATGTGCATAGTTAACAAATGCCAAGTTGTGAAGTCGCAGCTTTGGTGGTTTGATGTTTTCACAATGTAAAAACAATATGATCTGGAATCTCCTCAAAGCATTAGCCAGCATTAGCCAGCTGATGCTCACTACACGTAACAGAAATAAAGATAAATCAAACTTCATATTGGTGTAAGGCAGGTATCCCTTACTTGGGAAACTAAAATAGACCAATAGCTGACATTCCGGTTAAGGTAATAAAAGCATTTCCATTGCTCAGATAACAACACAAAAGACAACTTTTCTGGAATAAGTTTCTCTCATTTTTGAAATTTTCCTTGTAAAAGGCTTTGAATTCTATGAACCAACCTTCATCACACAGCCACAGCCTGAGTAACTTCTACAGAAGGTCAAAGTGATGCATTTTCACGACTTCCCTAAACCCTATTCGTTTTCCTCTGTTCACAGTACACCTGTTCTCACCCACAGTAGGTTTTGGAGACCGCCCCAAAGAGCAGCATGTTCTGCTGCAGCAACTCCAGCTGGCCCACAGGCCACAGCCCCAATTCAGTTGCCAGGATAAGGATGCTTGCCCTCCCTCTGGCAGTGGCTCCAGCTCCTCCCTGGCAGCTGGCCACAGCCCTCATGTCAGTATTTCTGATCCTCCTTACCTCGCTCTATTCTGTCCCCATTTTCCAGCTTCTAACCTATAATATACGTATGGCATTTATTGTTTAATACTCTTACAACAATAATGTAAGCTCTGTGAAGGGAAGGGTCTTTGTTTTGTGCAGGTATGGTCTAAGCACCTAGAATAGTGCCTGGCACCTCAGTAAGTATTTTATTGAGGTATAATTTGCATACCAGAAATTTACCCATTTTAAGTATATAATTCAATGACTTTTAGTAAGTTTTGAGTTGTGCAACCATTTCCATCTACCTCAAAAAATGCCATGCCCCTTTGCAGTCAATCTCTGCTCCCATCTCAATAACTCATCTACCTTCAGGGTATCCCACATCTCAACACCAGCTAATTTTTATATTTTACTTTTCTTCAGAGGGAGAGCATGAAGCCCTTACCTACTCATGAGACCAGTGAAGACTCAGAGTGCATGTTCTGTGCAAGACATAGTTATTTCTGTAGTGAAAGAATTCTCACAAGCACCTGTCAGCTATCATGCAGAAAGTGGAAGTCTATTAGCTTATCTGACTGCTTTTCTGAAGTAGTAAAATCAGCACTTGGCTTGGAATAGGAAGAGCTGGATTCGTTTTGACTTTGTTAGCATTTTGACCTTGAGTTCTTCTGTGAAATGTAGGTAATGAAGGTTAAATAATATTAAAATGTTTGTCAATTATATAGTACTATACAATTTGCAAGCTACATATTCTATTTCTCTAGTGATTTTACCCTTAAGTTAGCAATACATTCTTAGTATTTAACTATATTTCTGATTAACAATGTGTGTGCATATTCTTTCTGAAGAAGGCTCAAGACTTTTGACATGCTTTAACTTTCTTCTCCCTGTCACACCTCTCACTCAAGAGTCTGGGATTTTAGTTTTAGAATGTTATTTTTAGAAACCCTCTAACACTACTAATTTAGACCAGGAGTTGAACTTTCACTGTAAAGGGCCAGAGAGTAAATACATATTTTGGGTTTCACAGAACATGGAATTGTAATTACTCAAAAGTAATGAGTGTGAAAATAATTGTAGATAATACTTTAAACAAATGGTATGGCTGTGTTCCCAATAAAATGTTTTTATAAAATAGGTGGTAGGCCAGCCTTGGCCAAAGGGTTGTAGTTTGCTAATCTTTGATTTACACAGCAAGTCTTATCAATTTATTTGCTAAATAGTAATTTTTGTGCTTCATTTCATTTTTTTTCTTATTGGACAACATCCTCTAGTAGTTAAGATCCTATAAATGATAAAACTTGAATCCTTCTAAGAATTATGCTCCTTTACTCATGTTTGAATGAGTATTTGGCTGGATATAGACTTCTAAATTCCTTAAACACATTTCAGGGATACTACCTCATTGTCTTCCTACAACCAGTATTAACTGGTGACAAGAGAAGTCTGAGGTCAATCTGTTTGTCAGTCCTATTTTGCAGGTAATTTTTCCTTGTCTCTCATAATTTTAAAGATCTTCTCTATATCCCTATCTCCAAAAGAATAAAGCTACAGACAACAGATCTTGGTGTAATTTTTCTCTTATTTATGGTAGTTGGCCTGTGGGCCCTTTCTATTAGCAATTTCTTAATTTCTTTTCTTCTGAGAGATTACTCTTTCAGTGTGGACTGTATTGTCACATATATTTATTTAGCTGTTTTGAGGACGTGAGGTAGGGGGATTAGCCTAGTACTATATCTTGAAACCTATTTCCTGTGTTTTTTTTTTTTCTATCAGCACAAAAGCAAACTACTTAACACAGTATATTATCTTTTTTTTTATTTTGTAGAGACAGAGTCTCACTTTATCACCCTCAGTAGAGTGCCGTGGAGTCACACAGCTCACAGCAACCTCCAACTCCTGGGCTTAGGCAATTCTCTTGCCTCAGCCTCCCGAGTAGCTGGGACTACAGGTGCCCGCCACAACGCCCAGCTATTTTTCTGTTTTTGCAGTTTGGCCGAGGCCAGGTTCGAACCCGCCACCTTGGGTACATGGGACCAGCGCCCTACTCAATGAGCCCCAGGTACCGCCCTATTATCTTCTTTTCTACCTCGCCCTCACAAACATTTCAGGTTGTACTCATGAAAAATGTCTTAATTTGCCTCAAATGCACCACCTTACTTTAAATACCTCTGCTCTAGCAAGTCAAGTGCTATTCTTTAAATTCCCTTCCCTACTTGCTCTGTTTTGAAATTTTCTCAATTCTTCATGGCTCCAACATCTCCTCCCGTAAAACCATTCCAGATTTCCCTTATATTCTGCTTTCCCCACAAAAATTGTTAATCACTCCCTTTGTCCTATTACTTTACCTGTGCAACCTCATAGCACCATTTTTATTGAGAACTCACAAGCCATAATAGTTACCTTTCGAAGTACATAGTGGGGTTTTGTGGTCACAAAGTTTTAGAACAATTACCACTAATTCCAGAATGTTTTTATCATACCCAAAAGAAACCCTGTACCCACTCACTCCCTAATACCCCCTCCCCCAGCACATGGAAATCACTAATCTACTGTCTCCATGATTCTAACTTTTCTGGGTATTTCATATAGAAATTGAATCATACAATGTGTGGCTTTTGTGTCTAGTTTCTTTCATTTAGTATAATGCTTTGGGGGTTTATCTCTATTGTAGTATGTATCAACACTCTTCCTTTTTATGGCTAAATAGTATTTTATTGTGTGGATATACTTTTTGTTTACCCATCTATCAACTGATGGACATTTGGGGCCTATTACAAATGCTGCTGCTATGAACATTTGTGCACAAGTTTCTATAGAAACACATTTTCAGTTCTATTGGGAATAAACCTAGCAAGTGCTGGATCATATAGTAACTCTGTGTTTAACTTCTTGAGGAACTGCCAAATGTTTTCCACAGCAGCTGTACCATTTTACATTCCACCAGCAGTGTATGAGAGTTCCAATTTTCCACATCCTCATCAACACTTTCCTTTTTGATGATAGCCACCTTAGTGTGAAATAGCATTATTGTGGTTTTAATTTGCATTTGCTAATTGACTGATATTGAGCATCTTTTTAGGTTAGCCATTTGTATTTCTTGGGAAAATTGTCTATTCAAATCTTTTTCCCATTTTTAAATTGGGTTGTCTTTTTATTGTTGAGTTGTAAGATAATACATTCAGGATATTAGACCCTTATCAGATAAATGTAAATATTTTCTCCTATTCTGTTGGTTGTCTTAATTCTTTATAGTGTCTTTTAAAGCACAAATTTTTTTTAACTTAATTTTGGTAAGTTCTAATTAATTTTTTTCTTTTGTTGTATGTGCTTTTGGTATCCTATGGAGACTGCTGTCTTCCCTAAGGTCACAAAGATTTAGTTACATTTTCTTCTAAGTGTTATGTAGCTTCAGCTCTTACCTTCAGGTCTTTAATCCATTTTAATTTTTGTGTGAAGTGTGAGGTAGGTAGTGTCCTATCTTTGGGGTGCTATACCAAAATACCTGAGATGGTAATTTATAAGGAACAGGAATTTCTCATGGTTCTAGAGGTCAAGAAGTTCAAGACCAAGGTGGTAAAAGAACTAGTATCTGGCCCTCTGCTTTCAGGATGATGGGTGCCTTGTTGTTTACATCCTCTGGAGAGAATGCTTTGTCCTCACATGGTGGAAGGGATGGAAGGACAAGAGAATGCTAACTTCAAGTCCTTTTATAAGGGCGCTAATCCCATTTACGAAAGTCCACTCAAAGGGCCCCCAAGGGTGGTATCTCTTAATAATGTTGCATTGGTAATTAAGTTTTGACATGAATTCAAACCATAGTAGGTACAACTTCATTCCTTTACATGTGGATATCCAGTTGTCCTAGCACCATTTGTTGAAGATTATTCTTTTCTCCATTGAATGGCCTGGGCGCAGATATATCAGTTTTAATCTGGATTCTCAATTCCGTTTCAATGATTTATGTGTGTCTCTTATACTTAAGAGCCCTTTTAATAATGTACTGCAGTTGTTTACCTCCACTGAACTGTAAACAGCCACAACTTTATTGATCTCAGTATTTTTAACCCAGCATTTAACAGACCCTCAAAACATGTTTACTGAACAAATGTAATTAACTGCTTAGTTTTGAGATGAATAGGAAAGGAGTCCACAAGAAAAGTGGTCCTCTTTTGCATGTAGTACTCTACCTTATGAGATGGCCTTGAATTTTCCTTTTTAGTAAGTTCCTAAATACATCATTGAATTGTTGTGTTTTAGAGACAGGGTCTTGCTCTGTTGCTCATGCTGGAATGTAGTGGTATGAGCATAGCTCACTGTCACCTCAGATTCTAGGGCTTAAGTGATTCCCTCTCTCAGCCTCTGGAGTACCTGAGGCTGAAGTAATGCTACCATGTTCAGCTAATTTAGTTTTTTGTAGAGTCAAGGTCTACTATATTGCCCAGGTTGGTCTCAAACTCCTAGACTCAAGTGATCCTCCTGTCTTGGCTTCCCAAAGTACAAGGATTATAGCATGAGCCATTGTACATGGCTTGGCTTGGAAATTCTGACATCTCTTTTCCATTACTTGCAATGGCAATTGTTCATTCCAATATTTACTGAGTACCTTTCTCATGCAGAAATGTGGGCACCTCAATGTTTGTAATTGGGGAAAAGAGATATGTCATGAGCCCAAATAATTAAAAGCAGTAAATGTTGGAGGTGACCAAGGGAGCAAGATGGCCAAATAGAAACCTCCAGCAATCACCCCTCTGCACAAACAACAAATTCAATAACTATACACACAAACACGCACCTTCGGAACAACCAACAGTCAGGTGAGCAATTATACTCCCTGGTTTGATCATTATATCAAGAAAAGAGGCACCTTAAGGAGAGCAGAAAAGATAGTCATGCATAGCCTATGGCACCCTTCCCTCTTTCTCCAGCAGTGCTATGCCTACATGCTGAGTAAAGAGGGATTCTGTGGACTTAGGGGAGGGATAGTGATATTATTGTAGGACTTTACATTGAAATTCAGGGCCACCCTGACACAAGGAGACACACTACAGGGAAAAATTCTACCTATGCCCAGCCTGGCTGGAGGGAAATCCTGGGCCCTGAAACCTGAGTTCTGGCTACCCACCCACCAGCTAATAAAAAGCAGCCTGGGGTCTAAATGAATTAAGAACTGTGTGAATGGACCACAAAGGCTGCAGTTGGGCAATTCCTGCATCTGTGCTGGTTTGGAGCCAGTGACTTACTATGCAGGTGACTCAGTGAGACACATAAGCCAGGGTACAAGCCAGTGCCTGTGTCACCCTGTTCCCAACTACACACAGTGTGGCTCTGGGAGAGTCTTCTTCCACTTGGGGAAAGGTAACGGGGGAGTTTTGCAAATTGGTTACCAGTTCAGCCACAGTAAAATAAAGTACCAAGCAGACCCCTGAGGACCTTGAGCCCAGCCTTAGTTACTAGATATTTCTGGACTTACCCCGAGCCAGGAGGAAATATGCTGCCCTAAAAGGCAAGGAAGAATTCACTACCTGCTAACTAAAGAGCCCTTAAGGCTTTGAATAAACATCAGAGGTAGCTGGGCAGCAGTCACCATGGGCTTTGGGTGACACTGAGCTGGCTTCACATGTGACCTGGCCACAAAGGGGTACCTGCATCACTTCCTCTCCAACTCTAGCACCCCAGCACAGAAAGTGAGGGAAGACAGTGAGAGACTTTGCCTGCTAATCCACAGAACCTTCCTGTGTCTTCACAAGCACATCAAGGTAGTATCACTAGATCAAGAGTCAAAATGCTGTTAAGAGTCACAGCATTCTTTGGCTTAGGGCACCCCGACTGCTGATTCAGCTACTGTAACCAAAGACTTAGGATCACAACACTCAAATCCCTTTGAATATCTAGAAAATAGTCTCAGAAGACCAGTTTGAAGGATGGGTTCAAACAAGTCCAGACTGTGAAGATTAAAATAAATACCTAATTCTTCAATGCCCAGACATTGACGAACATCCACAAGCATCAAGAACATCCAGGTAAACGTCTCTTCACCAAATGAACTACATAAAATACCAGTGACCAATCCCACAGCAATGGGGACTGCTTTGTCTTCTTTCAGACAAAGAATTCAAAACAGCTGCCTGGAAGCTCAGTGAACTTCCATACAACACAAAGAATCCATAAGCCTATCAGAAAAATTTAACAGAGATTCAAATGAAAAAAAAAAAAAAATCAAGCAGAAATTCTTGAGTTTAGGAATGCAACCAACAAACTAAGAAATGCACCAGAGCCTCGCAACAGCAGGAATGACAAAAAGAATTAGTGAGCTTGAGGACAATCTATTTGAAAACACTGTCAGAAGAGAAAAAACAATTCAAAAGAATGAATCACACTTACATAAGACCTAGAAAATTGCCTCAAAAGGGCAAATCTGAGAGTCACTGGCCTTAAAGAGGAGATAGAGAGACAGAGGTAGAAAGTTCACGAAGAATTAACAACTACAGGCGCCCACCACACTGCCCAGCTATTTTTTGTTATACTTGTTATTGTTGTTTAGCCGGCCTAGGCTGGGTTCAAACCTGTCAGCCTAGATGTATGTGTTGGCGCCACAAGCACTGTGCTACAGGCGCTGAGCCTAAAAATTAAAATTTTTATTTTATTTATTTATTTATTTTTTATTTTTTTATTTTTTTAAGTACATGTATTTTATTATTCTTCATTACATTATTTTCCCTCCCAAAATTAAAATTTTTAAAAAGTCAAAAACAAAAATGAAAAAAAAAGCAGTACATGTTGTAAGACAACATGAAGGAAATGCTATTGGAGTTAGAGGGAGCAACAATCACTGTCATCCAGGACATGGATGAGGATCCCCCCACTCACTCACTTAGTCTTCTTAAAGGTTAATTAACACTTTTAATTGAATGCCTGAAGAATTTTTTAAAAACAGGAGACAGGGTTTGAATTTTACTAATAATATAGTTTTGAGATTCTGAGTATTTCTGATGGGAAAGACCAGCTATTCTCCTAAAATAAATCCTTATGAATTATTGTTATAGTCTGACATATACTCCAAAAGTACAACCAATATATTGCAAAATTTAAAAAATGTAACTTGAACAATTAACACAGGATTGAATTCAGGTGACAGAGAACAGGACTTAGGCACTTGAAGTCATGAGCGTGAATTATAATTATGGACCTCCCCCCTCCTCTTCCTCAGCCAATCCAATTGCTATTGGCTGATTTTTAAGAAAGAGAAAATGGCTACAAAGCTTAGATATAAAGTTTTTAAAGAAAACCGTTATAAAATTTAAGTTTATAGTCTATGAATTATTTCTTGGTTCTCCTGGGCTATAGAATACCCCTGATTTTGAGAACATAAGCCAGTTTAAGTCAATCAGAGTGAATACTTGACTCAGTATGTTATCTACTTGGTGTACACAAAGAGCTCTGTGGTTCAGTGGACCTGGAATTTGGTCATTAGCCACGTGACTTTAGGGAAACAATTTACATAACCTTTCTCATTTTGGCTTCTTACCTTTCAAATGATTCTTTTTGCCAAAGCAATATTTTAAAGACCTTTAAAAAATGTTTGTTAAGAGGGAAGTAGCCAAGGGATGTGGTCTTGGTGTGTGCCACGCCTTCTGGGGGCAAGACACAATTGTTAGAGGGTTTTTACCTAACAAATGCAATCAGTGTAACCTGGTTTCTTGTACCCTCAATGAATCCCCAACAATAAAAAAAAAAAAGAAAGAAAAAAAAGTTTGTTAAAGCCTAATTTTGTTACTTATTTGCAATGAAAATAGCCTACAGGTT
>CAUYRH010049131.1:0-19625 GCA_963574655.1 Perodicticus potto | reverse complement strand
CATTGCAGAAAATTCAATAAGAATGAGGAAGTTAGGAAAAGTTCTTAATGTTCAAGTGTGATGGCATTTTCCATCTATCAATATTCATCAATCAGACTAAATTATGTTAGTCCAATCTAGGAAGGAAATCTCAGGCCTTTCCCTTATAGCTAAATATATTCTTCATAAAAATAACCTCTCTGTATTAGTTGTAACATCTTAGTTTCAATAATGACCTAGTAATTCAGATCATCATTACTTTAATTTCTTAATTTGACACTCAGAAAAATGTGTTTCATTACCAAAAAGTTCTTTTGTACATAGTCATGTTGAATGCTTTTATGCCTAGTTATTTTATGAGAGACTTATAAGATATAAAGTGAACAGTGACATCCAATTATATCTTAAGGCAAGAAGCATTTTCAGTTAATGCACATATGAGGAAATAAAGAAATCAGATGGATCCTTATTCTCCAAAACTATTAACATTGTTGGTCTAGTAGCCTAACAAACAGGAAGGAAGTAGGGTACAGATGTTGACACTTTTAAAATCACAGTGGCAGCAATTCTCTTTTATAGAAATGTCCCAACATATTCTCAGGATGGGGAATGTGATATTGTATAAGTGGATAAGAAAATAAACACATTACGCTGAGGGCAGTGAATAAAATCTTGCTAGAAAATAACACATTAGGCGATCTGTGTAGAATGTGCATTGACTACTGAAAAATCTGGCCCAAGTATTGAAGGATATAATTCATTTTATGGATGCTTGTAGCCAGATGGGAAAGATACAAAATAGCAATGATGGAATCCTTGACTTTGGGATTTTTCCCAAAGTTAAGTGGAAATCAAAGCACATCTAAGTGAAATAACAAGTAACACTATTAGGCAGTCAGAATAAAATATAGGCTGGTATTTCAGATCACATGATATCACCTGACACATTATGCATGATCACAGAGTGATGTTTGAGAGTGACAAAAATTCCTTGTGTGATACGGAAGAGAATACATTTTCTGTGATTAGGTTAAATCGCAAAAGTCAAACCACTTTTGATTTAGGATTGAGATGGTCCATCCATATTGAAATTCCTACTATTGATCATCTCATTGTCTATTCTCACATTTGACATTTTTTATTTGGCAAAGTTTAAACAAATGATCAAAGATTCAGCTTCGATTTCAGGTAGAAGCAAATACTTTTCAAAGGCTCATTCATTCAGCGACCTCATGACTGTGTCTTTCCTAATCCAAAAAATATTGTAATTAACTTGAGTCCCACATATTAGCCATGGTTTTCCTTAAAAATGAAATTGTTTTCATTAACATCTAGAGATAATAATTTATGTTGTCCCACTCAAGACTGACTTTTCATTACTATCCCTTTTTAAAAATTTTAATGAAAACTCTGTCTTTATAATTTACCAAAGACGGGAAATACCTTGAATTTTTGACAGTTATTCACATGTTGTTGTTTAATTAGTTGTGAATGTATTTTATTGCGGACATTGCTGAAACCAAAGAAGTTTATTGTATTAGATAAAAAGAAATAACACTTATCGAATGCCAGACATTCTAGAAAACGCAATATTTGTTTAAAGCCTCACAACTTGGACAGTATATTTATTCCAATTGTTCCCACAAATGATGAAATCAACTCTCAGAAAGCTTAAATAATTTGCCTGAGACCATACACCTAAATAAGATTTAAACATAGGTATATTTAAGCCAAATCTAAATTTTCTCCCTAAATCACAGCATTTCTAAATATAAAAATATTCTCATAAATAACATACACACTTTCTTCTGACAGCAGGGATGTATGGGCTATTAAACAGAAAGCTAAGATTCTCCTGTTGAAGGTTGAAATAATTCTTAAAGTGGAATGTCAGTGTGGAAAAAGTGTTCAGAAAATAGTGATGCGTATAATCATTATTTTGTAAATGAGGAAATTAAGGCTTGGAAAGGGAAAGTCTGTTGTTTAAAGCCACACAACATCCTACAGGGAGAGTCAGGAGTGAGAAACAGTTTTCTGGGACACCAATCAGTCCTGATTAATTTATAAGACTTCTTTTTTTGTGATCCTCGTCAGGACCCTATGAACTCAGATATTTAATAGAATTTCCCTCTAGTAATTGGACCATACACAAGATATTTAGTTCACTGCAGCATTTTAATAACTTTCTGAGTCATATGCATGAAGTATTGTCAAACATCACAGACGAGTATGGGAGACTAATGGAGAGACAATGGCCAGTTGGAAAGTTTAGGATTTGCGTGAAGAGAGGGCACATGCCTCTACGGCAGTGAAGACGTGGTACTCTCCACCATGTTAATCAAGTACCAAATAACTTTCATTTCGGAAAGGCTAACATGGGAAGAGAGGATTATTTAGAGTTCTATAGACGTTAAATAAATAAACCAAACTTGATCCAATGATCTGCCAGACACTAAAGGAAGGGGGGAGGGGAAGAAACTGGACATTTCGGCTGCGTGACAAAGAGCCACACATCTACATCAAAGCTCCATGACTCTCCATATAGAAAGGAAAAGACCGAATGAGCGATGTGAGTCCTCAAGTGACATTCTCAGGGAGACAATTTCAGAGAACAAGGTAGTGCTGGAAAATGCACACGGGGTCCATTTTTTTTAATGTCCTAACACCCTACTCCAAATTTGGCTGAAATACAAGTCGTATTTCCTCCTGGTAGGAGCGAACAGGAGGGAAGAAGGAAGAAGAAAAATCCTATTTTGCCTCCTGAAGAAAGTCTTCCCTTGATCAGTGAGGTGAGTCTTGTCCTGATTTCAGAAAATCCAATGGTGCACTCCAGTGGGCCCAACTACCTTGAGGAAAGGTCACAGGAAGGAAAAAACAGGGAGAAGAGCTTCTAGGTATGAGTTTTATTAAAGTGATAATTATTAATACATGGAGTAGGAAGATTTTGGAGATTTATAAAATTGGCCTGGAGAAAAGACCTAGGGCTACCTACATAGAAGCTAGTTCTAACTCCCACAAATAAGAAACTTGACCTAAATATTACTAAGATGTTTCTCATATCTGTTTCACACAGGAATGTTTTAAAGAAAGATACTGTAAATGCATGCTTATCTACCAATATGTATGTTTAATACAGATTGAAGTTATTAAAATGAAAATTCATCCATTTATTTAAAAAATACATTTTTAATGGGAACAGCTATTTACAAACACAGCACAGACTTAGATAACTTGCTATTACTTATGAAACTCAGCTTCCTAAATGTTTAATAGCTACACTGTTTCCAGATGAGCTGCTGATTATTATTATTATTATTTTTTTGAGATAGAGCCTCAAGCTGTCACTCTGAATAGAGTGCTGTGACATCACAGCTCACAGCAACATCCAATTCCTGGGCTCAAGCGAGTCTCTTGCCTCTGCCTCCCAAGTAGCTGGGACCACAGGTGCCCGCCACAACACCCAGCCATTTTTTGGTTGCAGCCGTCATTGTTGTTTGGCCGGCCCAGGCTGGATTCGAACCCGGAAGGTCAGGTGTACGTGGCTGGTGCCTTAGCCCGTTGAGCCACAGGCGCCGAGCCCTGCTGATTATTTTTAATGATAGAAAACAATTCTCACTTTATTGACCTGAAAAATCAAACAGTATGATATATAATAATTTAATTTTGTTTAACAATGACTTTTGTTCTAAATGTTGGCAAGAATGAATTGAACACAAGCAGCACGGCTTTGTTGATGACAACCAAACGTGTCTTCCACAAGAATGCATTTCCTGGCTTTTCTTTAAGCATAAAAGCAAATCTAAAACCTTTCAGAGTTACTACAAATCAATCTCTGATTTGCAAGATTCATTTTGGGAGACTTTTAATATAAAAGCCCACGCATATTTGACTTACCCGTTTTTAACCAAGGAAATCCTAATTCTGAAGTGCTGGGCGTTTATGAATAATGGCATTATGCAGGCTCAAATTCTTTCAAAGTAAGATAAATGCTCACCTGAGGAGGTAGGGGAATGCCAAGGCTGAAAGGGATTGAAGGGCAAATGGGACCGCTGTAGGAAATTATGGTTATTGACCAAAGGCTGCCTAGGGAACTTTGACATTCCTGTCTGGCTTTAAATACTCCAAAGCATTTGGGGGTGGCGCATTGATACATTTAAAATAATTGCACCTACAGAACCACGGGCATTTTTCACTATACTTGTAACATATCAAGTGATCCAATCCTAAGCTTCTGTCAGAGTATGGAATATCGCCAGGTGTTAAAAACAAAAGATTAAACAAGTGAATAAATAAACTCTAAAAAAAAAAAGTAACCTAAGTAAAATGGGGAAAACTAACAACATCGTGCTTTATGAAACAGAAGTCCCTTTAAAACATAGTCAAAAGGCACAGGCAGTATTACAATATCTGTGGGGTGTCCATCCTGGGAATGCTTAGTAGTCTTCCAAGGATAAGGAAAATAAGAAATCAGGGGTTCTTTGTACGGCTAAAAGTATTATTATACATATAATGATGATTTTGAAAACCTCAAGGAAGGGCCCATGTCATATTAGTAATGAAGAAAAACAATGGAATTTGATGATTTTGGAAATACAATATTACTCATTATTACTAATTTTTAGAATTTTCCAGAGTGATATGTCCTCTCCAGGCATCATTTTGACAGCTTTGTATAAATCTACCTATGGTTGATTTTAGACAAGTAATGTTCAATGACACTTAAAACTTTCTGGGTTCCTGGTAAGAGACAGAGTGGGCACACACGCACACACACAAACACACACCACACACCACACACACACACCACACACACACACACACACACCACACACACGGCCAGATGAATTTGTAAAGAACTGTTGTATCTTTCTTCTTCCCTGAGAATTGTGTTCTTTCTGAAATCTCTCTTTGCAATCAGGCTGGCTGGCTGCTCCAGAGAAAGACAGTCACATGTCACAGAAGCCAGTGCACCTGCCTCTTTGTTCTTATGGTTTTCTAGAGAGATATTACCCTATGTGGGTAACTCAGTCTACAGAGAATGAGAAAGCCTATGAAAGAAATATGAGCCAACTATATAAATGGCTTTTCTCTTCTGTGGTGGTGATTAATTTCTCCCAGCTTCCCTTTTATTTCCCACCACCAACCTCTCCATCCTTTAAAATAGCCCCCTCAAACATCATCGAAGGAGTGAAACATCACCATTTTTTAATGTTTAATTATACTAAATATGGCCCGACGATAGGGAATACTAAGAGGCAATATCCTTTCCAAAGGAGGTTATAAAGTACTACCTAACATGCTTAATTTGTCTTGGCATGCCTGGGTATTTTGGTTAATTATCAGAAATTAGCTTGAGGGAAAGATTAATCTTTTCACTTAGCCAAAACACAACTGGTAGTTTCTAGTTAGTCAAGTCCCATGACAGCTTCCACTATTTCTTGTCATTATTAAGAAAAATGGGAGGTTTGTGTGGTGAAAGAAAGTCTCTATTATCCAATCTAGTTCATTAAGGATCTGGCTTTTGGTTATGAAATGAAGCCTGAATGGAAAAAGAGAAGCTTTCATGTTTAGAGGGGAGTATTGTCTCTGTGGACAATTTCTGCCTCATTTCTCCCCCAGGTCATGTGAAAAATTATATCCAGTAATCAAAAAGAGAAAGACATATATTTTAAAGGAAAAAAAATAAAAGAAACTGCAACAATTAGATTTTATCTGTTGACATCTACACTTAACTATTGGCACAGAAAAAAAAAAAAAGAAAGAAAGAAAGAAAATTTTCCAGGAGTATTTCTTTCTTCATGGCAATTCTAGAGAAGATTTGGGCTAGGAGACGAGGGAAACTACCACTCCTCAAGTGTAGACCTCCTGCCCCACACACTCATTCTTTCTTGGCATTGCTATTTCACCAGTGATTAAAGAAGATTTGGTTTTCCTAAAAGATAGAAAGATAGAAAGTAAATCTGCATAAATCTAAGACAACCACCCTCCAGTAAATTTCAGATTACATTTTTTTGAAAGAAATAAAGTAACTTAATCTAATAATTTTCAAGGGAAAATTGAAAACTATTACAATAGAAACTAAAAAATTTGCAACCCTCAAGTATACACTGAAAGCAATAGATTCTGAACTAAGCTTTAAAAAAGAAAGAAAGAAAGAAAGAAGGAAGGAAGGAAGGAAGGAAGGAAGGAAGGAAGGAAGGAAGGAAGGAAGGAAGGAAGGAAGGAAGGAAGGAAGGAAGGAAGGAAAGAAAGAAAGAAATTAGAAATTTTGACTGGTACTACTCAACACTCCTGGTCTATGTTGTCCCCAGTAGGGTTCTATCCTGTATTTAGCTCATTTCATCCCCTGCTCTGCTGCCATTACCACCTCTATCTCCCCTGCTTTTAACGCATTCAGCAACTAAATGCCCACCTGTGCCCCCTTCCTCAAATCTCAAAATTACCTTTTTTTTCTTTTGAAAGTTACTGAAACAATATACCTATAATTCCAAAATGGTAGTCTTTTTTTGTTAAGAACTGCAGCCCATCTCTCCTCACACTCAAAGTTAAACCTCCTGCTTGACAGTCCAGGGGTTCTATGATGTGATTGTAACACACCCTTCCACACTCATTTCCGCAGATAAAACTCTTTCCAACCTCACACTGACCTCATCTCTCTCCCCCAAACATGCGACAGTATCTTCCAATCTCTGCTCAATCTGTGTCCTCGCTCTGCCTAAGAGTTTTCATTCTTCCCTTCACTTTGTCCAAAATTGATTCAATCTAGAGGCCCTTCCGTGACATCTTGGCATTGGTACTCCCAAAACATCTTGTCATTATGATTTTTGTCTCTATTACACACATTTAATAGAAAATTTATGAAACATTTACTGGCCGACCAACATCCTATTCTTACGTAGTTTAGGGAGTTTGTTCCTGGATATCTTCTTTCTCCAGGTAGATCATCTTTTGACAAGTTAGCAAAGATAATTATCATTTCTTCACATCTCTTTGTAACATGGAATATTTAGTTTTCATTTAGGAAGTGTTTGAAAAATACTTGTAAGAATGGAAGTGGCTATACTGGAAAGAACTAATTCAGTAGTGAAAGGTTGCGAGGTCCATGCATTTTTGAAATAGTTTATTTGAAAATGTGTGTGAGTTTAGGTTGGCAACTGTGTCTGACGCTTTGTGGGGTGGGGCACATTGATTGTACCCAAATAATTACAGTCATGTTCGATAAAATGAAACTTGGGCTGTGGGATGAGGTGGGTGAGGCCAGTGATTTTATGAGCAAATAAGGTCTGTGAGGTGTAACTGAGTTTCAGAGATAATTTGATTGTGGTGTAGAGGATAATTACATTAAAATAGGTAGGGCATTATGGTAGCCTTGATTATCTCACTCTTTGAAGGAGCTGTTTAATTCATTTACACTACAAACAGAGTCTCAATTTTAAAGATGAAAGAGACCTTGCTAGTTAACATTTTCAAGTTTTTGTTTGTTTATTTGTTTTTCCTAATGTGGCAGTGTGCTCCCCAAGTTGACATTACATAATCACGGTCTTCACTGTAGGGCACAGAATAGAATAAGTCACTGAAGAAAACAGAACAAAACAAAAAAACCCTGCACACAGACACCTACTTTCAAAAATAAAATTTAAAAATAAGCATAACAAGTCAGTGGACTGCCCCATATCAAAAGAAACACTACATTAAATTAACCTAATAGCCCTCAAATTTTACCAACGCAAATCAGATATTGGTGTTCAAGTTAAGAAAAATCGGAACACTCATTTTTTTCCTGATAATAATTCTGAAAACTAAAGGCATAATTATTTTAGCTATAAAAAGATTTTCCTTTTCATCTTGAAAAAGTTATATGACTAACATCTAATATCAAGGTGTCCGGGCTTCTTAGATTTTTCATAAATGTTAATTAAATTATAAATAAAAGCATCTCAATGTTTTACTGTTCGGATGACCTTTGTAGTTCATCATTCTAATCAGGGATGTGACTGCTACAGGATCCTGGTCAGAAGGGGACAATTTACCACTTGTTTGTTAAAATATTCTGAAATGCAATGTGTGTTTAAATGGGAGGGAGGGAGAAAGAGAGAAAAAGGGAGAAAAAAAGAAAGAGGGGGGAGAGAGAAAAGGGGGAGGAGAGGTTAATTGTAATTCAAAAGTTCAGGAGGTCCAGGGACCTGTAATTTTAAGGATGATTACAATGCAAATGGCCTGAAGACTGCATTAAAAAAAAATTGATCAAATTTACAGTACTTCCTGATAAAGCCAGAGTTATTGACGACTGTTACCTGGGAAATTTTAGAACAATAATCCTGCCTGAGCATGATTTACATAAACACACAGCAGGTGTTTGGCTTTATTTTCCTGTTGCCTTGCTGCCAGAATTCGCACTGTAATTGAAGCCTTGGTTTCAGTCTACATGGAGATATTATTTTGTTGTGTTTTATTTTTCTTCCTCAGATTTCAAAACCTGAATATCACCTCCGTTAGGAGCTTCTTAAGTTTCCTCTCACCACGCGTGCATTTAGCTCCATGCAAGCACATTAACAAATTCGGGGTCGAAAAATTTCTGTCGGAGCTAAAATAGCTCACTTTCAACTTAACACAGTTGTAAGCTTGAAGTCACCTCTGGCAAAGGATTACTTATTTATTTATTTATTTAGGCAGAGTCTTACCATCTCACCCTTGGAAGGGTGTCATGGCGTCACAACTCACAGCAACCTCAAACTCTTGGGCTTACGTGAGAGTCTTGCCTCAGACTCTCAAGTAGCTGGGACTACAGGCCCCTGCCACGATGCCCGGCCATTCTGTTGTTGTAGTTGTCATTGATGTTTGGCAGGCCCACGCCAGGTTCAAGCCCGCCAGCCTTGGTGTACGTGGCTGGCTCCCAGCTGCTGAGCTGCAGGTGCCGAGCCTGGCAAAGAATTCTTTCCGTTTCTAACAATGTACATCTGACAACATTAAGAAGTACCTGGTTCTATATGATGATAACCTATTGAGCTGCATGTAACATTCCTTCTCAGGACTTTACTTGTCAAACTAGAGAATCTTTGTTCTTAGAGCTGGGAGTGTCATCTGTGTATGAACTCACTCTATGCTTCACACACAAGGAACATGACGCTTAGGCAGAAGCAGCAACTTTCTGCATATCACAGAGCTGTTTCTGAAAACCTGGACTCCTAATACTTCATACTATGACACCATTGGATACATGCTCTTTAGCAGCAGAAAACACAACAAACTCCTCTTGCACCTGACAAATGTACTTAACAGTTGGCCATATGCTCTATAGACCAGAATTGATTGCCTGGGTTACTCAGATGCAGAAAACAAAACAAAACAACGTTTTCTTCTTTGTCTTCCAAGAAGTAATAGAAGAAAATAATGTTTCCTATTTAAAAGGCATCATTCATCTCATATGAAGTACTATTTTTGCCCAGAAGACAGAAAAACTATCACTTTGTCACATTCCGGAGTTGCATAAATACAGTAACATTCCTGGAGCATGATCAATCTATGTCAGAATTGTTATTAATAAAGTTCCATTTATATAACACTGGGCGCCTGCCCCAGTACACAGGAGATGTGCATGAAGAGGCAGTGTGCACAGCACAGGGGGTTAAGGATCTGTCCTCTGACCACATTAGGTGATATGTCAAGTGAATGACTGGGTCAAAGTAAGTAACTCTAAGCCCCTGCTTCCTTCTGCGTAATCGGATTGTTGTGGTTATTACATTTATTAACACATAATTCAGAGAGAGGGTTGTCGGGCACACAGGAAGTGATTGATAAACAATAGCTATCTCTTCAATTTCCATCAAAACCATCTGTGGAAAGCGATGCTCCGTAAGGTAGTGAAAAGCCCTAAAGACGTTAAGCTTTAGGATGGAGTAGAGATGAGATCTAAATAGGAGTCAGATTTCAGTGCCCACCATGTAAACTATTATTATTATTTAAAAGAAGAAAACATAAATTTTGAATTTCATCCCACATGTTGATAAGAGGTTTACTTCAAAATTATACATTCCACTTGAGTTTTCTGCTCGCTCCCTCTTTCTCTCTTACTCTCTCCCTACTCCTGCCCTTCTTCCCACACAGACTTAAATCCAGAAGACTCAGAAGTTACACACAATTGTGAAGATGAGACTGAAGAGACGGCTTGCAAAGTTTGACAACCTCCTCCATCAGCCCTTGCTTCTTACGCCCACGCTTCTCTGAATAGGTGTACACAGACTTTCTCCCTCCCTTGGCTTAGTCCATGCTCTTCCTAAATTGCTTTCCTGAAGGATTCACAAAACCTGAATTGACACTCCCCTGGGAAGCTCGGAGGAACAAATGAGACAAAACCAAGCTTCTTTCATATGCAGGAATTTGCCAGATAGACACAGCAGTACAGTTTCAAGGACAGAAACATGAACAGCCCGTCTGAAAACGCCCAGGAGTCTTTATGCCTTGTACCGGGGTGACATTCAAAATATTTAACAAATTGGTACAGCAAGAGTATGGAACGTTCAAAATAGATACGGCCTTAAATAACCAGTAAGTCTAGGCTGGGCATTCTGGTTACAACAGCCCTGTCTCTAAGGCTGAAACAGCTCTTTGTTCCTGGAGCAGCGCTTTAAACAAAACAGGCTCTCAGTAAATACTCTCTGACCGAGAAACACAGAAAATGCTATGAAGAGAAGCAGAGATTGTAATTTTATGCAGGATCCTGAAGCTGTTACATAAGTTCATGGTGAGTGATAATATTTTTGAAAGTTAATGTGTGAATAAGAGTTGTCCAGAAAGAAAAGTTGTGACAGGACAGTAAAAACAAGAGGTATTCAGACGCACCCGTGCTTGAGAAACTTGGAGTTTATCCCGTACTGCCCTAGAGTAGTAAATGCCAGTTTCAGTTTTCTAGTTTTTAATGAGAATGATTTTAATGTAAGTGATGTCTTCATCCACATGAAGACACATAAACTCTAAACTGTCAGGAAGTTATTTAAGAAATAGATTGGATTCCAAATAACTTGCAAGCGACTTAACTTTTAAAATCCTTGATTTAGAAAGCAAAATATTTTTAGTGCTAGAAAAAGGTATCCACAAAAATGTGCGCAGACGGCTAAGGAGTGAGAGGAAAACTTTTAGGGTTTATTCTAGGAGATTAAAGAAGGAAAGAAACAAGGTTCCGTTTACATGCTCCCCTAATCAAGAAGTTTCCCAACCCTAGAGTGACGGCTGGATCCTCTGGTCTTTTTTTTTCCCCTACAATAACAATATTCATATTTATATACGTGTATGTATATATGGTCATTTTCCTTCTATTATCCATTTTATGTTATTCTTCCCGCTGGATCTTCAGTTTGCACAGGACAAAGAATCCATATGATTAAATTTTTTTCTTCCTAGAAGCAAAACAGTGCTTGAAACACATTGTCCATTCAACAAATATTTGTAAAATAAATAAAGTTAAGGGAAAACTGTAGAGACTACAATGGGAATAATGTTCTTGTGTTTGTTACTTGGCTTTTAGGGGGAAACTTTTTTAAAAAAAACATGGGCGCCGGGACCAACCATCACCCGCTGCCCAGGTAGCAAAAAACGATGCTTCCGAAATCTCTTGACGCTGATTGTGCAGGAAGAGCAGTTGAGTTGCCCTATGTGTGTAGGAGGACATGTTAAAATAAAATCAAGGAATTAGATCTATGTCAGTTCTTATTCAAATATATGTGCAGACCCTTTTAAGAACAAGACCCTGAGCTGTGAGTGAAGCAGACGTGGTCCCTATACTCACAGGTTGGGCGAGTGAGACTCACAAACCCATGCTTGTCCGAGTTACCATATGGGTCTGCAGGAAGCACGCAGAGAATGTAGCCCTGCTAGTTCCTCTTCCTCAATTCCAAGACAAAAGTCTACTCTGGTGTGTCTGAAATGGGAAGGGTACTATGCAGTGGGCACCAAAGTTTGTACTCAGAGGATATCGATTCCTCAATTCTTGAATTCTTTGATTTTTATATGAGGTTTGGAAAATGCTACTCAAAACATTTGGCTTAGAAAGCTTATGTTTATTACGCATGTACTGCTGCTATCATTGTAAATACGCTCAGGTAGGATATAACATATATGTCATGAGACAGAGAAGAAAGCATGTAAGTACCTCTAGGATCTTACGAGCGTTTAAAACACTTAGTGTTTTTGTTTTTGTTTTTTTAGGACCCAGTGTTTTCTACTGTTTAAAGAGCACTTCAGTTTATGCAATTTTCTATGCTTGTTTCCAATCACAGTCCACACAGTTTTCATGCAAAAGCATAAACTATAATTTTAAATGGAGACAGCAGAGTCAGGAAGACATCACAGGTAGGCTGTCTATGGAGAATAATGTCAACCATGAAAATCCACTGACTCTAAATGTATAGGAAATTCTATTTAGCTCCATTTTAGAACATGCCTATTGTTAGCTATTAGGCTCTGTGATGATTGGTTTTGAAAGTACAGTCTAGAATGACAATTCACACAAACTGAAAAACCAAGAGGATAAAAATCAATCGGGCTTATGATGGATATTTTTCTTGTTTTTTAAAACTGATCATCGCTTTACCTTCTTGTAATTCAGTATTCTCCCCAGCCACAATCCTTAGGGGAGTTTAAGGCATCTTTAAAAAATCATAATTTTTATAGTAACTTGTTTTTACTTTAAATATCAATATTTTATTTACATTGGCTAACATTAAGCTATCCAGCATACAGGAAGAAACAAAAACAAATTTAAAATAAGATGAGATGTTAATAGTTACGTAATTTTGCAGAGGAAACTGAGGCACAGAGAGGCTGCTATATTGCTTCGTTTATTTCCTAAGAAGGATTCACTGGAGATTTTTAGTTTTTATGTTGATGCCCTTCTTACTAAAGTATGTTTTCTCACAAGAATAACAGGATTTTGCTATTGAAAGCAATTTTGATAACCTAGATTTTCATTTCAGCATCATGTGCGGTTGGGGAGAATGTTGCTCCCCATTTGCAGCAAGGCCAAGTCTCAACATAAGGTGTCTCTGTTTTTTATGTCAACTACTGACAGTATAGAACCCTTGGGCTAATGTTGATGAAGAGTTTATATGTGATTCTTTACTAGTTTTCTTGTAAATTGAAAGAAAGAAAAAAAACCCCTGCTGACTCATTCCATAGGCCATGCCCCTCAAGAAACAAACAAAACCCAAAGAACATGTGTTTTTCTCCCTTTACTCTCACAGGCTGTTGCCCATTTTCCTGTCCTTTAAGAGCTCTTGCTCCACATTTTGGGGCTAACATATAAAACCACCAGGAAGCACTTTATGGATATTAAATCATGTTGCAAAACCATAACACATATCACTGTTGCATTGTTAGAGAAATCAAGAGGATATTTTTGCCCTGAACATCGCAGGGGATGGGGAGGAAGATAACATGTTTTTCAACCAGTGGAGACATTTCAGTAGGCATGACTCAAAGTTCAAATGACTGACTTATAACTTACATAGAAATTCTGACAGTGTAGCTCTCGCTTGCAATAATATATGCGGATGGGACACAGTGCTTTACAATTACTTGCAGAGTGTCTTCCAAGCGCTGACATGTCACCAGTAGCAGTCAGGGATCTGCAGTGAAAATCCTTTGATTTACACATCTCTCGCTTTGGAAAGTCTCATGAGTTATAATGTTGATGGTCAGAAGCAGTGCAGCGTGTTTAACAAGGCCAGGATATCTACCTAAATCATCTTGTGTGCATTAAAAATGAATTATCCTGAAAAATTTCAAGAGAAAAATAAATTTTCACTCCACAGAATTTTTTTTTTTTTTTTTGTAGAGACAGAGTCTGACTTTATCACCCTCAGTAGAGTGCCGTGGCGTCACACAGCTCACAGCAACCTCCAACTCCTGGGCTAAGGCGATTCTCTTGCCTCAGCCTCCCGAGTAGCTGGGACCACAGGCGGCCGCCACAACACCCGGCTATTTTTTTGTTGCAGTTTGTGGCTGCGGCCGGGTTTGGACCTTCCACCCTCGGTATATGGGGCTGGCACCCTACCCACTGAGCCACAGGTGCCGCCCTCCACAGAAATATTTTGACATCAAAATAACCATCCTGTCTAGATACTGTTTGAAGATTTTCCACAACTTGGCTAGGATGCTTCTGAACTTAGAAAAATGGTACTTCGGTTGTTTCCATTTTACAAAATCTTTCTACTTGCAGTACTACAGCATGTCAAATGTTCTTTTATTCTGTTCTTCATGGAAGGGTACAGACGCAAGAACACAGAGGGAAAAGAATGTTTAACATATTTAACATGACCACTTATAGTTCTTTCATTTCTTTAAATGTTGCTATAGAATGACACAGAAATCAAATTTGCACTGGAAGATTCAACAGCATGAGAGAACATGTCTTGTGAGAAATAAATGCTGAGAATTTTGAAGATGTTTTGTCTTGCATGATTTGCGGGAGGTGATTTCACATCTTATCACGTGATCTTCAGAATCACAAAAAGCGGAAGCTTAATAAAATGCTACCATTAATTTAAAATAAAGTTATTTTGATAACAGTGATTTTGTGTCTTTTGCAAATTTTGTGTTCTTCCCTATATCCCCTACTCAATGTATAGATATATTCCTGTATCATTAAGGTAATGAAAATACAGATTATTCAGGGAACTCATTATACCTGCATGCTTTGGCTGATCCAAATTGCTTTATCTCCCAGTTGTAAATTAGGATCATCAAACATAAATTTACAGTGAAGAAGCTATCTATCATATGTTATCATTCTATATAAGTTCATATGTAGTTAAAATAAAAGTGATTGTACCTTAAAGGCCAACTACTAAGTAGATCACATAAGAATTAAATATCATATTAGAATATAAACCAACAGAAATTGAAATGTTGATTTTAAAATAACTGAATACAAGCTAATTAATATATATACATGTCTTACAGAATCTGGAGCATGCCTCAAGTCTTTTGTGCAAGAAATCTTGGCATAAATATGAATTTAAAAACAAGCACTCAAGCAAAACTTATAGTAATAACTCTCTGAATATTGTTTACTTTCTTTAAAAGAGAATCTTAAGCAATGGAGTGGAAAGTTCCTCTCTGCTCACGAAAATCTTAAGTAGTATTAAGAAAAAACAGAACAACAAAACCTAAGTAGTTCCTCTATATAATGTGAGAAGGGAAAGGACTTTGCAGGTTGTATATGAATTGTCTGAGTGAGTGGAGATGCTTGGAGAACACTTTCATTTCCATCTATGATGGAACTACTACACATGGTAGTTCCACCAGTTATCCAAAGCTCTTAAACTACACGTCCCTTGGTGCTGTTTCTGCCCACGTCGAGGAGGTAAGAAAATAGGTCCATTTGAAGCTATTGTATGCAAAAATATGAAATGCAGTTAAGACCCAATAAATATAACTACTGTGGCTGAAGAAACTTAATACCCCTGGTCATGTCCCATATGATACATTTTAGCCATGATTAAGACATTCCCCAAAGGAACTGAATTCTGGAGCACAGAATTCAGTTGTATGCCATTATTAGTATAAAATAATGTGTAGGCAATTTAATGTTAATAGAAAATGGAATATTTTTTACAAAGCCAAAGTACATGTGTTTAAGATACATCAAGAGAAAAAGGATGACATATGTGTTTGAAAATTGAAAGGGGGTTTGTTTGTGAGTAACACATTGTAGAAATTGTCCTGGACAAGTTGTCCATGTAAAAATATGGGCCCTGATACTGATAAAATCCATAGGACTTAAGAGTGTCCTTCTGAATGAAGCCTTGCTTTTAGAGTTGTGAAAGACTCATGTCAAAATTTCCCTAGCCCTGAAAAATTATTTTGGAAATGATGAAAAGGGTGTGATTCTTTTGGTTGTGTTGTTTCTTCTTTTTGACATTCCACTCAGAGTTGAGAGGTATCATAAAACCCAAAATGCATAACCTACACCATCTTAAGATCTATTAGTTATGAAAAATGCAGGAATATGCAGCTACACCATTTGTACTGTAGTAGTAAAAATGTGGGAAAAAAAACAAAATAAGTAGCAAATGAAATTCTAGAAATTCAGTCTCATGCCTCACACAGGACTAGGCAAAAACATGTACTTGGTACTATTATTAATTGTTAGATGAAATTAATTACCACCATTTTTGGTGGTACTTTACATTATAATGATACAAATACATTACTTGGTCTTAAATAATCAAGGAAAGCTGGGAAAACATCATAATTTAGAAATCGCCAATAGTAAGAGGAAATGTAAACAGAAACCCTGAGAGGATAGTATTACTCGGGGAAAGCGATTACCAAAGGCAGAAAGGAATATAAACCCTCCAATGCCCCTTAAGCCTCAAAACATATGCTCACAGTAGATGATCTGGTACAGTTTTTCTCTCTTCCACATGAGAGAAAGAAATCAATTCAGTTCAAGTTGGGGTGAAGGGGGAATAGCGGAGAGGGGAAAGATGAGAAGGGAGAGGTTTGGGGTGCACGGCACACAATAGGGGCTCTACCTAACAAACACAAATATTGCAGCCTAGGTGTTTGTACCCTCACATTAACCTGCAATAAATAGATAAATAAATGTGTGTGTGATATATACACATACATATATATATTTATGCTTAGTCAACATGCAGATTGATAATTTATACACAGGGGTTTTATTTTTTCATTGATTAGATTTGAGCCAAAAGCCAAAGGAATGTGTAAGTCAGCCCTTATCACACCTTCCTGATTAATTTATACAGTTAGCCAAGGTTTGAATTCCATGTGGTTGTTTCCATGATATATGCCAATGTCATACCTCTTCTGTGGTTTTCACCCTGGCAGCAGTTGTAATGAGCAGCAGTAATGAATAGCAGTTGTAATGAATAGCAGTCTATTTCCCACATGGCCTGTGACTGGTCCATAACACTGATGATACTTGGTCCACAGGCTTGTTACTTTCATGGTGCAAGCCCAGCTGAGATGTTGCCACTTTAGCAGAAAGAACTGGTGCAAATATCAAGATAGATACCTATAAGACGTCAAGACTCAGGCGACAGTCTCAAATTTGTTAACACTGCACTAATATAGAGGGGAGACTTGTAACAAACTGTTTGTCCACTTCAACTAGCAGTGCACACACATACAGGCAGCTTTTAAGTATTTTAAGGGTTAAAATTTTAAGAAATGAATGACTTACGCTATCCAACTTGAACAAGTCTAGCTGATAGGTCTTGGCAAACATTGGCTCTGTAATAACTGTTCAATTACAGTGCCAGGAGTTTCCCTATCATTTTTTCATACATCCTGAATTTCTATCAACCCGAATCATCTGCTTATTATGCATTTATTTAAGTGTAGAAATGTCTATTTAGTATTTTAGCGGTCTTTCATAGGTGAGAAGAAATTCAGTTCAAATTGTTTTCTCCAAGATTAACTCAAATCACTCATAAATAAATGTACATTTTTGTTCACATGGATCCTGTTGTTCCTTATAACAAGCTCAGAAGAGATGTACGGAATAAATCTGAGTGTTGACTGAGGAAAGCAGGAGGTAGATTGCCAATACTCAAAAAAAATTTACTCTGTCACTAAGAGGTGAATAAGGGAGATGAGTTAGGTCAAATGAAAAAGCTTTAACATTATTGAGACAAATTTCAAAGGACACCATGAGGGCAGGTGCTGTTTGAACAAAAAAGCAGCTGCCAACATATCCATATTTGCTACAACAGGTGAAACAGCTTCTATTTGTAGCTGAAAGATGGAAGTAAAAACAAGAAGATGATATCTGTACAGTAGATTCAAGGAAAAGTTTCATGCAAGGGAAGTCTATATGAATCAACAATACTGATAAGCAGAAAGCAGTCACCAATATTACATTTTTTACCTCTCATTTTACATTAAGAATAAGTGAAGGTACTTGTATACCATGGAACATTATGCAGCCTTAAAGAAAGACGGAGACTTTACCTCTTTCATATTTACATGGTTGGAGCTGGAACACATTCCTCTTAGCAAAGTATCTCAAGAATGGAAGAAAAAGTATCCAATGTATACAGCCCTACTATGAAGCTAAATTATAGCTTCATACGTAGGCTATACCCCAATTATAGCACAAGGAGATGGGGAAAGGGGTAAGAGAGGGAAGGGGGAGGGTGTGTGGAGAGAGGGTAAATGGTGGGATCACTCTTATGGTGCATCTTAGAAGGGACCGGTGAAACCTACTAAATGCAGAACACAATAAAGGAGAAAATACCATGAAGGTTATGTCAAACAGTTGGAAGAAAATATTTCAGATTGCATATGAAGCCCGCACACTGTACCCCATGATTGTACTAATGTACACAGCTATGATTTAATTAAAAAAAAAAAAAAAAGAACAAGTGAAAGATGAAATAGAGGTCTAACTGAGTTCTTTGAGGAGTCTCCATACTTCTTCCAGAAAGGTTGTATTAGTTTCCTAGGCATCTACCCAGAAGAAAAATAAAATCATTTTATAATAAGAACATTTGCACTTGACTGTTTATCTCAGCTCAGTTTACAATCACCAGATGTGGAAACAACCTAAATGCCCACCAATCCAGGACTGGATTAACAAGGTGTGGTATATGCACACCATGATTTTATTCAGCCACTAAAAAAGATGGAGACTTTACATCTTTTGTATTAACCTGGATGGAGGTAGAACATATTCTTCTTAGTGAAACATCAAGGAATGGAGAAGCAAGAATCCAATGTACTCCATTCTAATATGAAG
Organism: Perodicticus potto; assembly: GCA_963574655.1. Taxonomy (NCBI): domain Eukaryota; kingdom Metazoa; phylum Chordata; class Mammalia; order Primates; family Lorisidae; genus Perodicticus; species Perodicticus potto. Next base: position 883 of record CAUYRH010049131.1, on the reverse strand, counting down.
GCAGTAGATGAGTTAAAAGAAGGTCGCAGTAGGAAAACGAGAAAGTAGAGAGAGGGGAAGAGAGGGGGATGGGTGTCAAGGTGTATGGCACACCTCTTAAGGGCAGGACACAGTTATAAGAGGGGCTTTACCTAACAAATGCAATCAGTGTAACCTAATTCTTTGTACCCTCAATGATTCCCAAACAATAAAAAAAAAAAAAGAATACGAGAGAAAATAAAAAACGTCTTCAGTGTTTCATAGACCCATCCAGATACATTTTGATTGTAATAAAACTTTGATTAGTTGCTAAGTTGCTAGGGCTTTATGATACCATATAAGACACTTTAAATAATTAATAAAATATAGTATGAATGGAACTCATTAATTTAAAATCGTATTATTAAGAATACAGTAAGTACTTTATAAATGCTCCCATAAAAGATATAACAAGTGAGTGCATTCATTTGGCAAGAGAAGATCTGTTGAAAGAGACAATGATCTTTTATAGAAGATTTATAAATCTACGTATTTTCCTTTCAAGGTCAAATAATAACCCTGCTTTCTTTCCATCTTAATCCGTATATTTCTGCCATTGAGACTCTTTAATGGTATTAATGCTAATGTTTTAAATTCTGTAGTCAAAAGGCTAACACAGTTTACTGAAATTAAATCATTTTAATGCTACATTTTATGTCTCTTTAAGTCATATGAGATATTTTTGTTCTCATGTATGTTTTTGCTGTTATTTTCTCCCTGATACTTTCTTTTTTTTTTTTTTTTTTTGAGACAGAGCCTCAAGCTGTCACCCTGGATAGAGTGCAGTGGCATCACAGCTCACAGCAACCTCCAATTCCTGGGCTCAAGCGAGTCTCCTGCCTCCGCCTCCCAAGTAGCTGGGACT